>PVIU01029420.1:0-17587 GCA_004026605.1 Ondatra zibethicus
AGGGGAAGAAAGGAAAAAAAATTTTTTTTATCTTTAATTATGTTCTTGAATGGAAAAAATAAAACAAAACAATGTATGGAAAAAAAAAAAAAAAAAAAGAAAGGTTGACTCATGTGGGCAAACTCATGTTTAAGATTCAGGAAACAAGAAAACACTTCCTTCTTCTTTCTAGTGTCATGACAATTTGAACACATCGATTCTAGTGTTTCCAGTACATTCTCACTCTCTGCAACATCAATTGTACTGCATTTTTTCTCCCTCTGGGAACTGAACTGGGACTTAAAGATTTTTAATCACTACCCATGGTTTCTAACCATTAGATGGCATGATAACATCCCCTCTCTTATGTGCTTGTGTGTGTGTGATGTTTTTTTATTTTTTGAAGTTAAATGACTAATTGGCTTGAAATTTGCTGAGTCAACTGGGATGACCAGTTTGCCAAAATCAAGAAGTAATCTCTCCTTTTACCTCCAGAACTAGAATTACGAGCTCCAGGGATATCATGGGCCTCTTACCGTTCTCTTGCTTCCTTTAGCCCAAGGAAGATGCTGAATCATCTTAGAAATTGCTCCTTGTATCAAGGAGAGAAGATAATTCCCATGTTTAAAAACTGTTCTAAATGATCTACTTTGCTCTTAAACAGGTTATTTTTAGATTGTAATTTTTCCTGCAAGTCTTTGTTGTGTTTCTTTTCAATTAAGTATATGTATTAATACCAGGTACAGAAGATAGGATTCGAAGGAAAGAATACCACTTAATAACCTTGGAGAATGGATAGATTGATCAGATTTTCTTAGAAGAGCATTAGTGAGAGATTACTTACAGAAGCAAGGTTGACTCAAAGACAAGCACATCTCAGAAAACTTCCACAAGGGTAGGTGGGCCACTGGAGAAGGCTGCTGCACTGGAGTCCTGGGCTCAGTTTACTTACTGCCTTCTATATACTCTGGCAGATTGCCCCAAGGCCACTCACTTCTAGAGCAGGAAGGAAATAAGGGTTAAAGCCCTAGGTATGGGTTACACTTACTCTCCTGCTTCAGGGAACGTTAGCATTGTCACCACAATTATCACAGAGCTGCTGTATCTGTGTTTCTGCCATTCACAGGGTAGGGCTACGGGGTCTGGCTACAGGATATGGCTACAGGATATGACTACAGGATATGAACTGGCTTCAAGCAGAAACCATCTTTATTCCATAGTCACATCAGCTCAGGTATATTTTGCTGTCCTTCACAATATCTCTGCCTCTTTACTCAGACTCTTGCATTAATTCTGTAACATTTTATTTTTTTTTTGAAGAAGGTGAGATATGGATATGAATTTTACTGAATTTGGGGAACCATATAACAGCATCAGTTGTTCAGTCTCTATGGTTTAACTGGTTATGACTACTGTAAAGATTGTCTCTGAGTGAACTATGCAGAAACAGAAATTTTTAGAAGACAGTTTGTTAGGCATGTTACATCTATTTCATAAGGAAAGGTCTGCTACCATATAAGTTACATTTTTACCTTATATATATATATATATATATATATATATATATATATACATACTATATTATTATATAATGAGTTTCCTCCTGTAGAAGTGGCATTAAATAAATCAGAAAGTTGTTGATTGCCACCAGAACTATTATATCCCAGTTACTTTTGGTAGGCATGCTTTGCTGTGCTTGCTCCTGGCATTAACATTTAACTGAGTTCTCCCATTATCAATTCTGAGCCAAGCAATTTCTTGGTATCTTTGGACGGTGAATGCCAGTAAGCACAGAGAAAGTTTCCAGTTTAAGAATAGTCTGATTGGTGCTGGAGAGATGGCTCAGCAGTTAAGTGCATGGCTGCTCTTCCAGAGTTCCTGAGTTCAATTTACAGCAACCACATGGTGGCTCACAACCATCTCTAATGAGATCTGATGCCCTCTTCTGGCATGCAGGCATACATGCAGAGAGAACACTGTATATACAATAAATAAATAAATCATAAAAAAAGAACAGTCTGATTTTTCCATGTCATGGAACCAGAAAATGAAGTGTTTTCATCAATTGTTTTAAATAAATTCCTACTGACATGTATCCAGCTGTAGTTTCAACAACCTCAGTGCTGTAAGTGTTCTTAGTGACCATGCTGTCCACTAAATCATAGCAAGGTAACATGTATCAGGAATTTGTACTTTTTCCTTAAAAAAAAATTAGAACTATGAGAAGTACCTTTCCCCCACGCATATGTTTAACACCTTCCTAATTCTTTCTTAGTTAATTTTTAAAATTTCATTTTACATTCCCTCCACAGTTCCTCCCCCACCCCTCCTTCTGCACCCCCTACCTCCCCCTTGCCAACTTCCCATTCAATTCTTTAACAGCTGTCTTCCACTGCTAATCTATCCATTTTCTACTAATATACCAAGAAATGGCTAAGACAGGTAAAGGTCAACTTATAGGTTAGCTTTGGAGGTCAGCAGTCTCACCAAAGTCCTAGTAATGCTTAAAGCATGAATGTGGAAAACAGCAAATGAATTTTGCATCTCGGTGTATTCTAAATCAAATCTTTAGGAGAGTTTATTAAATTATGAATAAGTCTCATTCTCCTAACAATTGTTTCTTGTGAAGGGCATAGTTGAGTACATTAATGGGAATATCAGATTCTACTTAGATTAGCAGTATGTCTTCTATGGTTATTCTTCAGGGGCTGTGAAATTTGACCTTCCTGACTCTATGCTATGGATTCACTAATACGATGAGGTGGACTTATATCAAGTGGAAGGTAGACTAGCTGTGTACCAAAAAGTTTCCACTTCAGTTCATCGTCCACTCACACAGCCATGTGAAGCTTATGTTTGGCCATGTGTTCATTAGCTGCGCATCTTCAATGAATGCTTCCTGAAAAGGCCTGTGTTGGGTAAGTAGTCTTGTCTCTACAGACTTATGTCAGGACAATCGTGGTTTCCTAACAGCTCTCCCTTGTCAAGCAAAACAAATGTGTGAAGCAGATGCCTTGTTAAACATTCTTCCACAGCATTTCAAGTTCCAGACAGAACTGTATATAGTATAAATACTCTTTGGGGAAGGCACTATTGTCCACACTTAGGATAATTTCAACCATTTTTGTCTTTACTTCTCTACACTTGTCCATCTACTGTTGTCTAATATTCAGAAGTTTTTGGTTTTAAAACTTGCAGTGAAATGAGGCATGCCACATTTATATGTTATCTTGAGCTTTTTTTTTTCTTTTAAACATCAGGTCTACAGGTCTCATGCAATGCCCATGCATGCAATGGATATTACATCCTTCTATGGATCAGTCTCAGTAAGTTCCCACTCCTGAGAACTTCCCATGCAGTAGAGAGTGTGGTGGGAATCCCTGGCTCATCTACAATCCTTAGATTGGATTGTTCCTCCTTTTCCTCTTCAAATTCCCACAGTTCTCAGATGCAGCATACTACGCTCTGTTAGTACTTCTCTCTGATTCTCTGGCTTCCTCACAGCACAGATTTTGGCACATTTTCATTCAGAGGCTTTTGAAACTAATGATGAACACATATTTCATTATATGACATGAAAATTTAGATATTCTTGGGGAGAGATTGCTGATGAGGGCTGTTTGTCTGTTCCCAATATAATCACACAGATACAGTATTAATTAAATCACTGCTTGGCCCATTAGCTCTAGCTTTTTATTGGCTAACTCTTACATATGAATTTAGCCCATTGACATTAATCTGTGTATCACCATGGGGCCATGGCCTACCAGCAAAGTTTCAGCACAACTATCTCCAGCCACAGATCCACAACATCTCCCTGACTCTGCCTTCATCCTCCCAATATTCTGTTTAGTTTTAACCACCTAGCTCTGTTCCCCTACAGCTCTGCTATAGGCCCAAAGCAGTTTCTTTATTCATTAATAGTAATCACAGCACACAGAGGGGACTCCCACATCACCTCCCCCTTTCTGTTTAAATAAAATGGAAGGTTTTAACTTTAACATAGTAAAATTACATATAACAAAGGAGTTATCAAGTGAGAATTACAATTACAATATTTCTATTTACTTTATCTTTTATCATAAATAAGGAAAACTATAACTATAACTATCTATCTATTCTTCAACTCCATCAAAGACTCCAGAAGGATATAATATTACCTAAGTAAACAGGAAGTGCATTGTAAGCAGCTTCCAAAACTCTAGAGTTAACAGAGACATCTCACTGCCTGGACAGTCACCCAAAGTTTTTGTACCATTGGGGCATCCATATTCAGCTCATAGGCCCATAGTATCCAGCAGACTTTTCCATGAAGCAGGAAATTTCAAAAACAGTTCCACCTATATTGACAGTTTGTTTATCACAGTTTTTCGTGTCCTACAGAATGTCTAGCAGACTCTTTCATGAAGCAGGAACCCTGAAGGATCATCTCACTCTTAGGCAAGTTTAGCAGCCATCTCTCTGCAGGTCCTGAATGTTCAGTTAAGCAGTCCAGGCAAGAGCAGTTTCCTGCCCAAATGGCTAGCAAACTCCATAAGGAGCCTCTTCGATGTCCATCTTCCTCTTGAAGTAGATTGGTGCTACCAGGAGCAGATGTGTCTCACTGTCATAAAAAGTCCTAAATTTTTAAAACATTTCAATGTCATATTCTGAAGGTCTCTAAAAGATTTGAAAAATACCTAACTAATTGAAATATATGTCTATATGTTGAAACCCTAACTAACATGACTACAAGCTTGACTATTATAGATGAGTATCTATTAACCTGTATTTATTAATTTTATATTACATTTTTAAATGAGCTGCACAAGCACAATACCTTAATCAAGAACAGAAATATACATATAACAAGATTGATCTTAAAATTGTACCAATAAACCAAGATCCATACCAATGCAAATCTCTATACCATATCCCCCTTTAAATGTAAACAAATATTTATAAACAATATTTGGGAATATGGGCATAGTTTCTCCAAACTGTTTCCTGCTTCTTATTGGGCAAAGTATTTTCTTTGTGGGGGTGTTCACAGCAACCTTTTAGAGGGTCTTGTTCCACCAAACCATATTGTTCTGAAGCAATCCATAGGTTCTCATCTTCTGTAAAAACAAAAGAAGAACCTCTTTTCCAAAGCAACATATCCTTAGACTCAAATTCTAAAATCAAGATACCTTTATATGCTGGTTTAGCTTAGCAGCAAATACAATGAAATGTCTTTCTGTACTTAGCTCCTTCATAGTCCAAAAATTTAAAGAAAAGTCAATAATATACATAATCCAGACTGTCTGTGAATTTTCCATTTTTACATGGCTTATTTTTCTTTATTCCTTTTAATCTATGACTATCTGTACTCTGTCTCTTTAAATATTTTTTAAATGATTTACTTCTTTTCCAACTCTCTATATTATTTTTCTTCTCTCTCCAAAGCCTATGTACATTTATCCAACACTGTGACCTATTAGAGTTCTTTTATGTCTGAATCTATCATTATAGCTGAGACCATGCCCACAGCTCACTGCTCCCCACTTGGGCAGGCAGTGAGATCAGATCTACTAGGCATGCACAGGCAGGAGAACATGGCAGATTCCTGCTGCCATACACAAAGATATTTCCAGGCCATGCAGTATGATGCATGGCAGATTTAGCTTTTACTCAGAAAAAAGGGGGAGGGTTATATGCTTCGTAGTGCTACCCAGAGTTTAGGTGGTGAGGATGGCTCCCACCCCACAATCCTAAAGCCAGATGTGAACTACCTCCACCATATTTAAATTCTGAGAGACGCCATGAAGCCGCCAGAGACAGACGCCGAGAATTTTAGCCGGTAAGCCACGGTCACATGGCGATACACAGATTAATAGAAATGGGTTAAATTAAGATGTAAGAGTTAGCCAATAAGAAATTAGAGCTAATGGGCCAAGCAGTGTTTTAATTAATACAGTTTCTGTATGATTATTTCAGGTCTAAGCTAGCTGGGCTGCCAGGAATGAAACAAGTGGCCCCTCTCTCCAACGGAAGAGATATTCTTGCATGCTTGGTTGCAGTGCATAGCCCATACTTGATTTCCTATCTTTATATTTTGGTTCATTCTTTGTCTCTTGCTAGTGTGAAAGCCATGAGGTTTCTGCTTGCGTGACTTTACCATACCAGATGATGTCAGGTAATTTGTCTCACCCGTCTGAGGCTAGAATTGTAGTTGAGGTTCTACTTTCTTGAAAAACTTGGAACCCAGATACCCAGTTTAGAAAACTTGCCTGCTTACATTTGTATTTGGATGAATTTTAGTATCTGTACTGTGATGTTTGTAACTACAGGAAACAATATTTCTATTTTATCTAATGGGTGCAGTTAAGAGAATTCTGGGTGAAAGCTTTTTTTTTTTTTAAATCAATGAGTGCTGTCTGTATCATTGTAAATATCCATGTGTCATTTTGGTGTATTAGTCTGTCTATACTACTGACTGATAAAGAATGATGCTTACACCAACAACCCTCTTAGAGATGCATTTACCTGAAGGTCATGTGAGACCTAAAGAAAAGAGTCCAGAAGTCCCGGAGAAAAACATTGTGACAGTGCAGGGAACTGAATTCTAAATGCTGTTTCCATGCTATTTGGCCCCAAATGTGCAGTAGTCTGATAGGAGAATTGTCAGAAGACCTTAGCATTCATGAATGGGAACAACAATGGCAACTCACTTCAAACACAACTAAGGCTTTGTTATAATCTCACATTCGCACATAAAAGTATTCCCACTTTTGCAAGGAAGCCTCCTACCTTCACATGGAATATTGGAAGGAAATCTCCATTAAGCAACAAATATTACTGAACCAAAACCTTCCCAGAACTGACTCATGATTACATGGCTTGCTTAATTTCTGGCAAAATGTCAAAGGAAAACTCAACTTGTCCATAGAATCTTTAACAGTATATGAATATCAACCCATGTACCTACAGGTGCTTCATTGTTGATGTTGTTTTCTTGAAAAAGATTTATTGAAGTGTAAAATTATGATTCTTTGTATGTGAAGTTTTAATTGGGCAAATCTTTTTTATTATTCTGTTTTGTAGTTTGTGTAGCTCTGTTTGTTTTTCAGAGGATTTTTTTTTTACTATTAAGAAAAATTAGTCTGGAACTCGTAATATAACCAAACTCCTCTTAAATTGATTGTGGTATTCATCTTTAAATATCTGGAAATTTGGAGTTCTAGGCATGACCCATATTTGCCTTATATGAAACTGTATCTGAGATAATTTTTGCATATATAGTTTAAGTTTAATGTTTGTTTTTCTATTTTACTTCTCTCTTCCTCTCCTCTTCCCTCCTTTTTTCTTAGTCTTCTATCATTTTAGAATAGCCATTTCTATTAGCAATATAGCATGTTTCTTACTCAAACTTTGCATAAATTTTAAGATACAAAATATACCCAGGGTAATCATACCCAAAGCAATCTACAGATTAAATGTCTAGTGAATGGGAAAATATCTTCTCCAACCCACATCTGACAGAGGCTTGATCTCTAAAATATAAAAAGAACTCAAGCACCTAGACATCAAAATACCAAATAATTCAACTTAAAGAATGGGGTAGAGATCTAAACAGAGAATTATCAACAGAAAAAAAAAAAACTCAAATGGCCGAAAGCCATTTAAGGAATTGCTAATATCATTAGTCATCAGGGAAATGCAAATCAAAACAACTCTGAGATACCATCTTACATGTGTTAGAATGGCTGAGATCAAAAACACTGATGATAGCTTATGTTGTTGAGGATGTGGAGTAAGAGCCACACTCCTCCACTGCTGGTGGGAGTGCAATCTTGCACAGTTACTTTAGAAATCAGTATGGTGGCTTCTCAGAAAACTGGGAATCAATTTTCTTAAAAATCTACTGATACCACTCATGGACATACACCCAAATGATGCTCAATAATTCCACAAGGACACTTGCTCAGTCTTGCTAATAACAGCATTATTCATAATAGCCAGAACCTGGAAACAAATGACATGCTTCTCAAGCGAAGACTGGATAAAGAAAACGTGGTACATTTATACAATGGAATATTACTCAGGGTTAAAAAAAAAACAATGACATCATGAAATTTGTAGGTAAAGGGATACAACTAGAAAAAAATCATCCTGACTGAGGTAACCCAGACCCAGAAATACAAATACAGCATGTACTCCTTCAAAAGTGGATATTAGATGTAAAGGAAAGGATAATCACGCTACAGTCCAGAGCCCCAGAGAAGATAGGTAATAAGGAGAACACTAAGAGGGATGCATGGATCGCCCTGGGAAGGGGATATAGATGAGATTTGGGTAAACTAGGGGCGAGGGCAGGGAGAGGGGAGGGAAAAGATGGGGGATGTGAACATGAGGTATCTGGATGGCCAAGTTGGGGGAGGGATGGAAAGGATGAGCAATGAAGAAGATCTCTTAATAGAGGGGGCCCTTATGGGGTTAGAAAGAAACCTGGTGCTAGAGAATCTCCCAGGGAAGCACAGGGTGACCCCAATTATGACTCCAGGCAATAGTGAAGAGGGTGCCTGAACTGGACTTCTCCTGTAATAAGATTGGTGTCTACCCTAATTGTCATCACAGAACATTTAACTGATGGAAGCAGATGCAGAGATCCACAGCCTAGCACTGGGCCAAGCTCTAGGAGTAAAGTGAATAGAGGGAGGAGGAACTAAGTGGGGTGAAGATCATGACAGGGAAACCCATATAAACAGCTGATCTGAGCTTATGAGAGCTCATGAACTCTGGACTAACAGTTAGGGGGTACGCATGGGACTGATGCAGGCCCTCTGCATGTGGGCAACAGTGTGTAGCTTGGTCTGTTTGTGGGGCTTCTAGCAGTGGGACCAGGATCTGTCACCGGCACATGAACTGGCTTTTTGGAACCTATTCCCTACGGCGGAATGCCTTGTTCAGCCTTGATGCAGTGGGGAAGTGCTTGGTCCTGCCTCAACTTAATATGCCATGCTTTGTTGGCTCACATGGGAGGCCTTACTCTTTCTAAGAAGTGGATGGGCAAGATAGACAGGAGGTGAGAGGAGAGAACAGGAGGAGAGAAGGGAGTGGAAACTGTAGTTGATATGTAAAATAAATAAAACAATTTGATTTTAAAAAGATACAAAAGACAGAAATAGTGTGTTACAATGGAAGTTATATAATGGCAATTATTGGTAGCAGTTAGTGAAAAAAACTAGCTTTCTGAAATCTAAAAATATATTTATATGACTGCAATCACGATGCGGTGAATTTTCAGGAGTTTACTGTACAATTATTGATCACCTATCAGTTCAGCTGAAAATAGTTTGAGTAACTGGAAAACTCTTTTGTAGATCAATGTGAAGTGAAGCAAGCATCTAACGAGTAGATTCTGTTAGGAAACATTGTTTGAAATCATGTAGGAAGGACATAAATCCTGCTGGGCAGAACAAAAGCTGGATTTGTAATTCCAGAGAGCACATTGTAGTATGAATTAGCACAGGAAATGAGGCTTACCTTTTCCTTTGAGTTCTAACTTGAACTTTACCTGAATCTGCTTCTGCAGCACCTGCTCTCCTAAGCCTCGCAGGCTCTTCTAATAGGTCCTTTCTAGAGTACAGGTAACCGGCTCATCTGCTTCACAGTGTTCATGTGTTCTGTCTGTGTCATGTGTTTTTTCCAGTTAGAATGTATGTTTGATGACTCCAGGTGTGTTTTTCTTTTTGCTCCTCAGTTTGGGCCCAAAGCCTGCAGAAGTGCCTCAGTAAGTAGACAATAACCTAAGTGTTACTGAAGTGATCAATAGCCTGCTACTTGGACTAATATATTAAGTTTAGGAATTTGGTAGGTTATTGGCGATTGTTGATGAAATATTCATTTAATCTGACAAGGTTATGATATTTTTCTTTTCACTTTCTCAGTATAATAATCATGAAATACATTTGAAAACACTTGTTAAATGTGCTAAGGTGGTTGAATATTTATAAATTGGTACTAAAAATTCGTGTAATTCAACATTGCAACTTCTGTTCATCTTGGGGCAATTCAGTGAAATGAGTGCCTCTGATTAGTAAATTTAGAAAATTGTTTTAAACCCTGGAGCTGGATAAGATTCTACAAGCATTCCCACACAGCTGTCTTTCCTAAAGTCCACTTTGTTTTGCTTACCCATCTTCTTTCATGGTGGTTAGGCATATAGAGATTTGTGTTAAAACAAGTACCAATCCCATGGGTGGATGAAGTGTTTCCCAGATGTTCCATTGCTGGTGTTTCTTACTGGCCATTCTACACACAATGGTCATGATTGTGACAGAAAATTACCACACAGAAAAGGTATACTTGACTGATTACTGGGTTTTATGAAAAGGTGTGCAGGGGAAGTTATTATGCAAGGAAGAAATCTTTTGAAAGATACTTGAAAACTTTTCTCTCATCAATCTTGAAATAAGAACAAATTTTAGAAATATGTTTCAAAAAAATCATTAATAATTCCACTCCAAAGGCCCAGAAATGTATTCAACAAAATTATTGAAGAAAACTTTCCAAAGATAAAGAAGGATATTCCTATGAAGTTTCAAGAAGCATACAGAACACCAAATAGGCTGGATCAAAAAAAACACATCCCCTCGACATATAATAATCAAAACACAAAACGTACAGAATAAAGAAAGAATATTAAGAGCTGCAAAGGAAAAAGGTCAAGTAACATGTAAGGGTAAACCTATCAGAATTACACCTGATTTCTCTAAGGAAACCATGAAAGCCAGAAAGTCTTGGATAGATGTGCTTCAGACACTAAGAGACCATGGATGCAAGCCCAGACTACTATATCCAGCAAAGCTTTCTTTCACCATTGATGGGGAAAACAAGATATTCCAGGATAAAAACATATTTAAGCAATATATAGCCACAAACCCAGCCTTACAGAAAGTACTAGAAGGTAAACCACAACTAAAGGAAGCAAACAACACCCATAATAACACAGACAGCTAACAACCCTACACCTGCTCAACTCAAAGAAGGAAAACACACAAACCCTACTACCAAAAAGAAAATAACCGGAATTAACAACCACTAGTCATTAATAATGCTTAATATCAACAGACTCAACTCACCTATAAAAAGACACAGGTTAAGAGAATGGATACAAAAACAGGATCTGACATTCTGCTGTTTACAAGAAACACACCTCAACCACAAAGACAGACATTATCTCAGAGTAAAGGGTTGGGAAAAGGTTTTTCAATCAAACGGCCCTAAGAAACAAGCAGGTGTGGCTATACTAATATCTAACAAAATTGACTTTAAACTAAAATCAATCAGAAGAGATGGAGATGGACACTTCATACTCATAACAGGAAAGATTCATCAAGATGAAGTCTCAAACCTGAATATCTATGCCCCTAATATAAAAGCACCCACATATGTAAAAAAAAATTACTAGAACATCAAACCTCACACACTAATAGTAGGAGATTTCAACACTCCTCTCTCACCAATGGACAGGTCAACCAGACAGAAACTTAACAAAGAAATACGAGAACTAACAGATGTAATGAATCAAATGGATTTAATAGACATCTATAGAACACTCCACCCAAACAGGAAAGAATATACCTTCCTCTCAGCATCTCATGGAACCTTCTCAAAAATTGATCACATACTCGGTAAAAAACAAACATCCACAGATACAAAAAGTTGGAGTAACCACCTGTGTCTTGTCGGATCACCATGGAGTAAAGTTAGAATGTAACAACAATTCCACCCCCCAAAAACATACAAATTCATGGAAACTGAACAGTCAACTACTGAACCACCCCTTCGTCAAGGAAGAAATAAAGAAAGAAATTAAAGTCTTCCTTGAATTCAACGAAAATAAAGAAACAAGTTACACTAACCTATGGAATACTATGAAAGCAATGCTAAGAGGAAAGTTCATAGCACTTAGTGCCCACATAAAGAAAACAGAGAAAGAACACATTAGTGACTTAACAGCACATCTGAAAGCTCTAGAAAAAAAAGAAACAGACTCACCCAGGAGGAGTAGAAGACTGGAAATAATCAAATGGAGGGCTGAAATAAAAAAATAGAGAGACATAAAAGAATCAATGAAACGAAGAGTTGGTTCCTTGAGAAAATCAACAAGATCGACAAACCCTTATCCAAACTAATCAAAAGACAGAGAGAGAACACTCAAATTAACAAGATCAGAAATGAAAAGGGGGACATAACAACAGACACTGAGGAAATTCAAAGAATCATGAGGTCTTACTACAAAAGCCTGTATACCACAAAATTGGAAAATGTAAAAGAAATGGACAGTTTTTTAGATAAATACCATATACCGAAATTAAATCAAGACCAGGTGAACAATTTAAATAGACCTATAAGTCGCAAGGAAATAGAAGGTGTCATCAAAAACCTCCCAACAAAAAAAGCCCAGGACCAGATGGTTTTAATGCAGAATTGTACCAGAACTTCCAAGAAGAGCTAATACCTATACTCCTTAATGTGTTTCACATAATAGAAACACAAGAGTCATTGCCAAACTCTTTTTATGAAGCTACAATCAGCCTGATACCAAAACCAGACAAAGACACAACCAAGAAAGAGAATTATAGACCAATCTCATTTATGAACATTGATGCAAAAATTCTTAATAAAATACTGGCAAACCAAATCCAAGAACACATTAAAAAAATCATCCATTATGATCAAGGAGGCTTCATCCCAGAAATGCAGGGCTGGTTCAACATATGAAAATCTATCAATGCAATACATCACCTAAATAAACTGAAAGAAATAAAAAACATGATCATTTCATTAGATGCTGGAAAAGCATTTGACAAAATTCAACACCCCTTTATGATAAAGGTCTTGGAGAGATTAGGAATACAAGGATCATATCTAGGTATAATAAAAGCAATATATAGCAAGCCAACAACTAACATCAAATTAAATGAAGAGAAACTCAAAGTGATTCCACTAAAATCAGGAACAAGACAAGCCTGCACACTCTTGCCATATCTCTTTAATATAGTGCTTAAAGTTCTAGCAATAGCTATAAGACAAAATAAGGAGATCATGGGGATTCGAATTGGAAAGGAAGAAGCCAAACTTTCGTTATTTGCAGATGATATGATAGTGTACATAAGCGACCCCAAAAACTCTACAAAAGAACTTCTACAGCTGATAAATACCTTCAGTGAAGTGGCAGGATACAAAATCAACTCAAAAAAATCAGTAGCTCTCCTATACACAAAGGATAAAGAAACAGAGAGGGAAATCAGAGAAACATCACCTTTCATGATAGCCACAAATAGCATAAAATATCTTGGGGTAACACTAACCAAGGAAGTGAAAGATCTATTTGACAAGAACTTTAAGACCTTGAAGAAAGAAATCGAAGAGGATACCAGGAAATGGAAGGATCTCCCATGCTCCTGGATTGGTAGGATCAATATAGTAAAAATGGCAATTCTACCAAAGGCCATCTATAGATTCAATGCAATCCCCATCAAAATCACAAGAAAATTCTTCATAGACCTTGAGAGAACAATAACTAAGTTTATGTGGGAAAACAAAAAGCCCAGGATAGCCAAAACAATCCTATACAATAAAGGAACTGCCGTTGGCATTACCATCCCTGACTTCAAACTCTATTACAGAGCTACAGTAATGAAAACAGCTTGGTATTGGCATAAAAACAGAGATGTTGACCAATGGAATCGAATCGAAGATCCGGATATTAATCCACAAACCTATCAACATCTCATATTTGACAAAGAGGCTAAAATTATATGATGGAAGAATGAAAGCATTTTTAACAAATGGTGCTGGCATAACTGGATGTCAACCTGTAGGAGAATGAAATTAGGCCCTTATCTATCACCATGCACAAAACTCAAGTCCAAATGGATTAAAGACCTCAACATAAACCCAAACACACTGAACCTGATAGAAGAGAAAGTGGGAAGTAGCCTGCAATACGTGGGCACCGGAGACCACTTATTGTATAAAACCCCAATGGCACAGACAGTAAGAGCAACAATGAACAAATGGGACCTCCTGAAACTGAGAATCTGTAAAGCAAAAGACACAGTCATTAAGACAAAAAGGCAACCTACTGAATGGGAGAAGATCTTCACTGACCCCACATGAGACAAAGGTCTGATCTTCAAAATATACAAAGAACTCAATAAATTAGACATTATAATTCTAAATACCCCAATTAAAAAATGGGGTAAAGGATCAGAATAGAGAATTCTCAACGGAAGAAATTTGAATGGCCAAAAGATACTTAAGGTCATGTTCAACTTCTTTAGCGACCAGGGAAATGCAAATCAAAACAACATTGAGATACCATCTTACACCTGTCAGAATGGCTAAAATCAAAAACACCGATTGCCTATGCTGGAGAAGATGTGGAGTAAGGGGAACTCTCATCCATTGCTGGTGGGAATGCAAACTTGTGCAAGCTCTTTGGAAATCAGTGTGGCAGTTTCTCAGGAAATTGGGAATCAACCTACCTCAGGATCCAGCAATACCACTCTTAGGAATATACCCAAGAGAAGTCCAATCATACTACAAAAGCATTTGTGCAGCTATGGTCATAGCAGCATTGTTTGTAATAGCCAGAACCTGGAATCATCCTAGGTGCCCCTCAATGGAAGAATGGATCAAGAAAGTGTGGATTTATATACACAATAGAATACTACTCAGCAGTAAAAAACAATGACATCTTGAATTTTGCATGCAAATGGATGGAAATAGAAAACTCTATCCTGAGTGAGGTAACCCAAACCCAGAAAGATGATTATGGTATGTACTCACTCATTAGTGGACCCTAGCCATAAAACAAAGTATACAAACTTTTAGCTCACAAGCCCAGAGAAGCTGAATAGCAAGGTGAACCCAAAGAAAGCATATACGGATCCTCCTGGAAGTTGGAAGCAAACAAGATAACCAGGCAAAAGTTGGAAGCACGGGAGTGGGTGTAGGGGTTGGGGTAGAGTTGTGGGAAGGGGAGAGGGGAAAGGAGAAGGGAGAAGGGAAGGACTGGGGAGACCTTGGGGGAGTGGGAGGGTGGAGATGGAGGAAAGGTGGATATTGGAGAAGGGAATAAGATATCTACATTAAGAGAATCATTTTAGGACTGGCAATATACTTGGCCCTGGAGGGGATCCCATGTGTCCACGGGGATGTCCCCAGCTAGGTATTTGGGCAGCAGAGGATAGGTTGACGGAACTAGCCTTGTGCCAGAGTCACATTGATGAATATCTTGATCACCACCATAGAAATTTCGTCTGATGGATGGAGGTAGAGACAGAGACCCACATTCACATCACAGCAATGGACTGAGCTCCCAAGGTCCAGTCGAAGGGCAGAAGGTGGGAGAAGAGGAACAAGGAAGTTAGGACCATGAGGGGCTGGTCCACCCACTGAAACAGTGTGCCTGAACTAATGGGAGCTCACCAAATCCACCTGAACTGGGACTAAATGAGCATATGATCAAACCAGACTCTCTGAATGTGGCTGCCAATGGGGGCAGACTGACAAGCCATCAACAATGACACTAGGACCTATCTCTTCTGCATGTATTATCTTTTTGGGAACCTAGTCTATTTGGATGCACACCTTCCTAGGCAAGGATGGAGCGGGGAGGGCCTTGGACTTCCCACAGGGCAGGGCACCATGCCCTCTTTTAAGGAAGCAGGGGGATGGAGGAAGGGTACGGCGGAGCGGGAGGGGAATGGGAGAAGGGGAGGAAATGTAAAAATTTTTTTGAATGGGAATGGTACTATTTATAATGCAATAATAAAAAAAATTAAATGTGAAAAAAATAAAAGAACATGAAAAAAAGCCATTACCACAAAAAAAATCATTAGTTAGTGATTGACTGACCATCTTAGTGTGAGACAAGAAGTGACAATAATAGGTAGTTAAAGTGGTAAACAAGAAAAAATTTGTGATTAGTTAGCTATGTATTGCTATGACAAAATATTAGAAAAATGTTAAATAAGAAAATACTTATTTCCTAGGTTTTTGACAATAATTAGCTGGTTGTATTGTTCCAATGGTAGCATAGCAGACAATGCTGGGTCTACATATATGAGAAAATGAGGAAAGAGGGATGGAGAGGAGGGTTCAGTAATCTAGTGTCTCAAGAATTCAGTCACACCCCAGTTACCTGGGCTCCTTCCATCATGTTCTTTCTTGTAGAATTTCTACTAATACACAGTTGAGGATTAAGCTTTAAAAGCACAAGTTGTCTGTGGATACCCCACTTCAAAAGAATATTGAGAGCTATGAGAAATGCTTAGAGGAAGTCGAGAGAACTTGAAAGTGAACAGCTTAACTTCTACTTGTGACTGGCTCAATAGAGATATGGATTTATGTTCATTCACTTTATGCTTGCTCTCCCAGGATTATTCATTATAATGCATGCATTGTTTTTATTCTCTGGTCTTCTATGAACCTAAATAAATAGGAAGGGACAGAAAGTGGCAGAGATGCCAGGAAAGGTTATGCAGTGATTGACTGAGTGTTGTTGTCTCTACTGTTGGTGTGATCTTGATGCATGACACTCCTTTTTCAGTTAGTGGATAACATTTCTTGAGTCACTTGTCTCCAGTAGAGTTTCTTCTTCAATTAATGTATTCCAGTTGGTTAGTTTCTTGAGAATACACTAGTGTACTCCATAAAAATGAGAGAGTTGCCAATTACAGGAAATTCAAATTAAGACCTTGTCAGTAATTTATGTTTGATTTTTCCAAGCAAATTATTGATTAAAAAATCATAATGGGCCATGTAAAGATAAAAATACACTAGAGTCCAGGTAATGTATATTATTGTGTTTTCATTTAATTTTCTTTTTTTTACATTGTTTTGTTTTATTTTTTCCATTCAAAAACATAATTAAAGAAATAAAATTTTGCTCTTCACCTGCACCTTGGGGGCTCAATCCATTGCTCTGATGAGAATGTGGGTCTCTGTCTCTATCTCCATCCATCGGATGAAATTTCTATAATGGTAATCAAGATAATCATCAATGTGACTATGGTACAAGGCTAGTTCTGGCACCCTCTCCTCTGCTGCCTGAATACCTAGCTAGGGACATGCCCGTGGACACCTGGGATCCCCAGGGCCAAGTATCTTGCCAAATGATTCTCTTAATGTAGATATCTTATTCCCTTTTCCAATGTCCACCTTTCTTCCATCTTCACCCTCCCACTCCCCCAAGCTCTCCCTTCTCCTTCCCCCTCTCCTCTTCCCCTGTTCCCCTACCTCCCACCTCTATCCCCGCCCCTGGCTTCCAACTTTTGCTTGATGATCCTGTTTGCTTCCAACTCCAGGAGGTTCTGTGTATGTTTTCTTTGGGTTCACCTAGTTATTCGGCTTCTCTGGGCTTGTGAACTAAGAAGGTGGGAGAAGATGAGTTAGGAAGTTAGGACCCTGAGGGGCTGGTCCACCTACTGAGACAGTGTGCCTGAACTAATGGGAGCGCACCAATCCACCTGGACTGGGACTGAATGAGCATATGATCAAACCAGACTCTCTGAATGTGGCGGCGAAAGTTGGCAGATGGAGAACCCATCAACAATGACACCAGGACCTA
>PVIU01029421.1:0-17615 GCA_004026605.1 Ondatra zibethicus
CACAGGGGAGCCTGAACCAGGCCTTCTACAGTAACTGTGCACCTTTCTGTGTCCCTGGAGTTGGTGAGAACTCAGACAAGAGAAAGAAGTGGTATTAGCTGGTAGCAAGAACTCCAAGTAGGATACTGTTAACCTTTCTCAGTAGCATCCACACAAGAAAGCACTTTAGATTTTCTTTCTTCAGGGAATGCACTAATCTGAGAATGTATAGGGTTTCCATTCTCTTTGCAGTGCTACCATAGGTTCAAACATGGAGACTTTCAAATTCTTATCTACTTACTTCATGCCTGATGTGTCTCTAAAGTAAAAAGTAATGAATTTTTGAGAATCTAAAACAGTTTTGCTTTTTCTTAAAGGACATGGTCTCATGTAGCCTTGACTATGCAGCCAAGGCTGGCCTTGAACTTCTGACTCTCTTGCCCTAATGTTCAGAGTGCTAGCATTACATGTGTAAAATACCATGCTCCACTGGAGAGTATAATACAGGTATCGCTCAAAGCCTTAGATGTCTCTGTAGACCCCAAGTAGATGATGACAGATTTTCTGCCCCAAATTAGTAACTACTAAGCCTTAGTAACTACAGAGAAGCCCAGAAGACAGGGATGAAATAATACGTACTTGTGTCTTTTGTTTGTCCCCAGATCTTCATGATGAGTTCTGATCTGACTGAACTGAGGTTCCCTTAACCTAAATAGAACTGTATAAGCAGCTCACAGCAATACAGCCATGAGAAAGCATCCATTTCTTGAGCATCATACTAGAAGTGTCATCCATTTTCAGTTTGTCTTTGATATGAATTGGTGGGCACTGTTGAGGTTCACCCTTGAGTCTTGTAATCCCAGGTATCAAACACATTAGAAAAAAAAGGTCTTTGTGCTTATTTGCTTGTAGAGAAGAGCTTATACATCCTTCCCACCCTGACTTGTATGAAGCATATGCTTGGTGTCCAACTTCTTTATCCATGGCAAGGCCAAGTTTAGCATATCCCCGCTAAAATTGCCCCTTTCTTAAAATGCCCCAACTTACCTCTTTGTTCTCACTCATCAGTGACAACAAAGCATTTGTCACCAAACTGCCCTTAGTCTGCTTCTTCCCTCAAGTCCCCGAAGTAGCCAACATAATCTCGTTAATATCTCCCAAGAAGAGGCTGGCTGTAGGTAAAGTGCTGTCCAGTGATACACTGCTCAGTTGTGCCACCCTTTGTCCTACTTGCCCTTAGCAGGTGTTCTCCAGCCTTCTTTACACTGTCCATTCAAGGAAAGCTCTCAGCATATGTGTAAATGTCTCCTTGTGGTAGCGCGTCACCTCTGTCAACTGCCGAAATCATCTTTCTCATCCCTGCAATATGTTTTGTTGCTCTTTATGCTTTTAGCTTTACTGGGGTAAATCCATGGTTCTTGTGCACACCAGGAGCTCATGTGCCCTACACTCTCCTGTGTCCTCAATCCTCTGTCGTCTTTGAGACAGGCTTAGCTACCCAAGCTGCTCTTCAACTCATTCTCGCTATGGTGGGTCTTGAGGGATTGCAAAAGCCTTCTTTCTCTTCTCCAAAAACTGATTACAGACAATAATCTGTTCAAATCATTCCTCTCCTTGAGAAATCTGGATTCTTTCTTTGCCTCCTAGCACAGGGGATGAACCCAGGGAATGATGCAAGCCAGGCAGCATTCTACCATAACCTGTACTTTTTTTTTTTCAGCTTGACATCCCAAGAGTGAGGAATAGGGTATGAGTGCAATGGGAACTAAGCGAAGAGAAAGATCTTGGAACATTATCTACAGACTGAAATTGTTTCCTAAAGACACTCAGGGTTTTCTCCAAGGATTACTGTAGAAAATTCATAATAAAAACATTTCTCTATGCACCCTAAGGCACAGGCCTGTAATCTCAGGGACTTAAAAAGCCAAGGCAGGAGGATCACAAATTTAAGGCCAGACTGAGGAATTTAATGAGATTCTATCCTAAAGTAAAAAATAAAAAACTAGCTGAGGATATAGTTTAGAATATATACTGAGGAAGTAGTAGAATACTTACTTAGTATATGTGTGATGTAGGTTCAATCCCTAGTGAAACACATACACACACACACACACACACACACACACACACAGACACACACACACACACACACACCCTACAAGAAGTTTAAAGACTCCCTTCAGAGGCTTGTGTTGAGTTAACTTTGCTCAGGTAGGGGCAAGGCTGATTTTTGTAGAAACTCTCAATGATCCTCTAATGAAGGTTGATTTTTAAGATCACTGTTGTCTAAGTTCTCTGGGATTGTGGTTTGTAGGCTGGTTTTCTTTGCTTTATGTTTAAAAACCACCTATGAGTGAGTACATGTGATAATTGTCTTTCTGTGTCTGGATTACCTCACTCAAAATAATGTTTTCTAGCTCCATCCATCTTCATGCAAGAGTCAAGATGTCATTATTTTTTTCTGCTGTGTAGTACTCCATTGTGTAAATGTACCACATTTTCCTTATCCATTCTTCAAAGAACTTAGACAACAATGAGGACTCTAAGAGAGACTTACATAGATCTAATCTACATGGGAAGTAGAAAAAGACAATATCTCCTGAATAAATTGGGAGCATGGGTGCTTTGGGGTGGGTTGAAGGGTGGAGGGGAATGGCAGGGAGGGGAGCAGAAAAAAATGTAGAATTCAATAAAAATCAATACAAAAAGATTAGCAGATCACAGATCACAGTGACCAGATCTGAATTTACTTATAAGTGAGTTTTCTATTAGGTGGTACTTTAAAAACTTTGCTAACCATGTTGTAGAATATTATTTTAAGATATGTTATATTTGTTTATGCCATGAAACATTGTTTAATGATGCAAAGATCTGTAGCATTCTTTTATGTTGCATTTGTTTAACTCTGTGAAGCTGTTTTACTGTGCCTGTCTAAAATACCTGATGGTCTAAGAAAGAGCTGAATGGCCAATAGCGAGGCAGGAGAAAGGATAGGTGGCGCTGGCAGGCAGAGAAAATAAATAGGAGAAAATTAGGAGAAAAAAAGAAGGTGCAAGATAGAACAAAGGGAGAAGGACTCAAGGGGCCAGCAACCCAGCTAAACAGCAGACCACAAAGAAAAAAAAAAGAAAAGTTAAGCAGAAATAGAGAAAGGTAAAAGCCCAGAGGCTTAAGATAAGAAAAGCTGGCTAGCATCAAGTCAAACTAAGGCCGGGCATTTATAAGAAAGAATAAGATTCCGTGTGTGATTTATTTGGGTTCTGTGTGGTGGGCCTCCCAAAAAGCCAAAAGAGTAAAAAGAGTAAACACAAATAGCAACAATTTTGGCATTGCAACGTGGGGTGGGGCTGCAGTAAAAGAAAATCCAACACTAGCATGACGAACACTGTTCAGTAGAGGCTATGGGGTGGAGCAGCCAGTACTAAGTGTTCATACTTTGCTAATGCAGAACAAATACATAATATGCTTTGGCTTTATATAATAGACATAATATATAATAGACAGCCCAACTTGCTGTATTTTTAAAGGGTCACCTTTTTTATGTAGGATTTACTGTAGAGTCAGTCACTCTCTGAAGTTTTATTTCTCTGCTTCACCGTAGACATGTTTTTTTCTATTAAAACTGGTAACATTTCATTATTCTTCCTAATTTACATCCCAACCTCCACCACAGCTACGTTGGAAGTCTCTTGGGACCCAGATTTGGCCATTCTTCAGTTTCCAATGCTTGACTTATGGAAGGTGGTTAAATAAATATCTCAGGACAATCAGTCAATGCTGTCCCTCCCTCTTACTCTTTCCTATGAATGGAGTTTTAAAACGAAGTCCTTTGCCTTAAATAATTTTTCTCTACATCACTAAGGACTAAGCACCCTTGTTAGAAGAGATCATTTTTGCTTTTGCTGGGGATGGTTAAGCTATTTAAATTCCCTAAGTAGCACTCTGGTAGGGATGGACTGGACGGCCGATGTAATGACTTTTCTTGGAGAATCCCTTTTGTCCTGGAACACTCTATAGTGATTGCTCAATCAGATGTCATTGCTTAGCAAAGCGAGTAGGACTGGGAGAAGGCCAGCAGACTCTCATTCTGAGTGATTTGTCTTGATTTTAGCACCCCAATCACTTCAGTTCAGATTGAAGTGTTCGCTTTATGGGAAATAACAACATAACAGCTTGAACACTAAAAATGACTTAAAACAAATTTTCAAAGTGCTGTAACTTTAGGGGCTTACTTTCTCTTACAGTTATGAATTAATGTAAGTCACAATATCAAATTGTTTGTTTGTTTCATGTCTAAAACATGACGAGAATAAGAAAAATTATATAGTGACTTTACAGTGGTTAAATATGTCATCTATAAACTTTCATCTCAGTCCTTTAGACTACTTATAATTCTATTCATATTTATTGTGCCATGAAGGAAGCATGATTTACAATAACAACTTTCATAATTTAAGACACACATTGCTATTTTTTTTTTTTTTTTTAGAAAGGATACTGACAGTCTCAGAGACTGGAAATGGCATCATGTTTCTGTGGCTGCAGAGTGAAGAACATAGTCTTAGTCACAATCTTCAGTGTTTTTGTCAAGATAGGAAGGATACCTTAGACAATGTCAAGAGTTTACATCATAATGCCTCCTTTGCCATGCAAAGGAATGTCTCCTCACTCTCCTTGTTACTAAGATTACACGTGCAAAGCACTTAAACACACTCTTAGAGAAAGCAAAGGTAAGGAGAGCCTAGGATGAGCGAGTGCTGCCATGGTCCAAGGATGTTCACCAGGGCATCAAAACTGGGTAGGATATTGTCACCGGGCCCACTTTCCAGGCTTCCTGCACTTATGTTTTAGGAAAAAAGACCTTTGTTCCTCTTCCACTGAGATTCAGATCACTATGGATTTGGGGAATAACAATAAACGTAGTGGAGGAAACCTTTCCTGTGAGCAGATGGCTTTTGCTGTACCAAGGTTTTGCCATTTGTTTCAGTGCTTAAAATAAACATTATTTATAAGACCACTTGCAATGCGATGTTACTTAATGAGGAATATGCATCACTGGTCTGACTCACTTAAGAGGTCATTTAGAACTTACCGGTTAACAAGCTGTAATCTGCTGAGCACACATGGCTTTGTTTAAAATTATCTATTCAGAGCTGATCAATGGCAATAATTGTTTTATCCCAATCACTTCTGAAAGTTGCTAATTACTTTGAAGGGCATGAATACTAGCCATTTTTGGTTTTGTTTTATTTCATTTTGTTTTTTTGAAGTTGTCACCCATTCACCTTGGAATTAAGAAAAATAATATTGTAAGATTTATTCTGTCTCTTGAATATGCTTTCTTTTAAAAAATTGTCCATTCACCAGGACTCAAATATCAGCAGGAAATGTTCAAAATCCCCCATATCAGTAGGTAAGGATAGCAGATTCCTTACCCACATATATACCACATCTATACTAACCAGCAACTGTTATGCTAGCCCCCCTGCTATAAGAAAATGTGTCTCCTTGTAATGTTCACAGAAGACAATGGTGCCAAAAGTGTGGACTTCATAGCAAGACATACATGGGTTTGTGTCCTGACTCTGCCATTTGCTTTTGTAGTGGATAGATGAGCTTAAGTAAATTACTCCCCCTCAGTTTCTTCATGTTTAACATGAGAACATGCCTTGTTCATAAGGAGTGTGTGAATGGAATCCATTAGTGTTATACTTGGCAAAGCAAGAAGCAAATGACTTTCAGCCTGTTCACTTCCCTGACAGTTGTTCCCCTTGTTCACCCAAAGCTCAGTTCCTTCCATCTCCTTCTAGACACTCATTTTACACAAAGCCACTTAAGGAGCAATTATTCATTGTGATGGCTAGTTTAATGTCAACTTGACACAAGCTAAAGTAATCAAAGAAGTGGGGGTTCTCAACTGAGTAAATGCCTCCCATTAGATCAAGCTGCAGGCAAGCCTGTAGCCAAGCCTGTAGGGCATTTTCTTAACTAGTGCAGGGGAAGGCCCAGCCCTTTGTGGATGTTGCCATACCTAAGCTGTTAATCCTGGGTCCTATAAGAAAGCAGGCTGAACAAGCCATGAAGAGCAAGTCAGTAAGCAGCAACCTTTCGTGGCCTCTGTATCAGCTTCTGCCTCCAGTTTCCTGCCCTGTTTGTGTTCCTGTCCTGACTTCCCTCAGTGATGTACTGTTATCTGTCAGTGAAAGTGGACGTGCAAGCCAAGAAAACCCTTTCCTCCACAGCTGGCTTTGGTGGTGGTGACTCCTCCCATCAGTAGTAACCCTACCTGTGCTTCAGTGTGGATGAGTTTTCATTTTTATCCTAATCATCACTTGCTATGTTTACTTTCTCAGTATATGATTGTGAATAAGGATTTGCTGAATGGGATATGTGCCAAGAATATCAGGGTCTCAGAAGGTTCCATTTGATCCTGTGTGGATGAGGTTGCTACTCTTTCCAGTACTTGCTAGAGTTGGGAAAAGAAGGATCCCGGGCCATTGCCCCGCCCCGCCCCCAGGAATCCCTTTCGTGGGTTAGCACAGGTGACTCTGCTGGTTTATGTTTGTATGCACAAGCTGCTTTTCTCAGAAACGGCCTCAGTTTCTGTTCTGCTGTACAGAGACTTTTAGCCACCCCACTCACTCCTCAAAAACATCTCGATGTCTGCTGAGATGTTGAGTTTATTTGAATCTGGTAATATTTCCAGGCATGAGTTGTCCTCAGCACCATCAATGAGTACATGTGTTTCCTGCAGTGCATATCTCCAGATAGCCTCGTAGTTGCTACCAGCGTTGCTTTGTCAACAGAGGAGTATACTGAACATCAGACGCCACCCATGTGGCCTTAGGCACTTATTGGACCTCACTAAGCATCAATTTTCTCTTCTTTCGAATGAGCCTTATATCTATACCTCAGCATGAAATGAGAACATTAAATTAGATGAAACAAGAAAATACTCTCCTATTTGTATGTATTATTTATATATGTAAACTTTGATTTGTTTCTCTGTTTCATTGAAAAGGGTTTGTACCAGTTCCTCCAGGTTGTCAGATATTTTATGATTTTATGATTTTGGTTAAATTATGGAGACTTTCCAAATTGAATATCATATCATTTTATAACAATCTTTTTTAATCTAAAGAACTGATCTCTAAGATGAGATCATCTGAGGAGTTTGAGAGACCACTCAGTAGCTGCAAGCTTTTGCTGCTCTTCCATGGGACATTTGGCACTGAGCACCCACATCAGGTGGCTCATACCAGCCTGTGACTCCAGTAACAGGGAATCTGCTACCTTCTGGCTTCTGCAAGCATGCACTCACTTGCAGCTCCCCATGGCTAAGATAATTAACTAAAGAGAAAGGAGTAATTGAACATAACTTGAAAAACATTTTATTGACAAGCTCTTGATGTAGCTACAGTGTTGCTTCATTCTGATTCCTAAGATTCATGTCTCTGGTTCAATACCCTCACCATGTGGCTGTTTCCTGTATTTTAATCATTTTTTTCCATACCAAAAGGCTGACTAAGATAATAAAATCCCCACAAATATCAGACTGTCAAATGATTGTGAAATGCTTTTAAATAGCTTTTTTAAATGATAGAGAACATCACTGTGTATTCAGTATCAATTCCACATTCCACTTACATGTATATTAGGCTTAATTCCTTTAGCTAAAACACAAAACAAAACAAAAATACCGCTGGGAGGCTAGCAATGATTCTCAGTGCTTCCTTCCATTTTTTTTTTAAATAAGTGCAGACATTTTTTTTTTGTCCACTAAATTGATACTTTGTGTCTTAGTTTGAATTGTCCTGATAACTGGTGACAGATTCTCAGGATGACTGGGAGCTTGCAAGACCACAGGGAGCTGCCCTTAAGTGTGTTACTGTGCAACCCCAACACTTCTCTCACCCCGGAACAGTGAAGCTGTGTCTTTTGGTAGAAGTAAACTATTTGGATTTCGTGGGGGGGGCGACATTTGAAGACGACAGCTTCAAAAGAAGTTCCATGGGTTGGAAATTGTAACCCATTTATTTCCCAGTGCTGCTTGTAGTGACTGAAAGAATAGATTTGCCACTGTTCCAGCTTAATTGCTAGATCTACCACTGCTGGCTGACTGACTATGAGTAAACTACATAACCTGTTTTCTGTCATTTTCTATGAATGAGCTAAAATAATACTTTTCACATAAAAGTGTTCTGAAGATAACATAAGTAAAACGCTTAGGATATCCCCTGACACACGAGAAGTCACCAAATAGTAGCTGTTAACATTACTAGAATAGCATCAAGAAGTCATGGTTAAGACTCAGGGCGGTACCAGATGAAACTGCTAGCACCTGTCGGCCTAGCACTTGGGAAACGCAGGGGAGACGATAAATTTGAAGATAGCCTGGCTTCTATCATGAGTTACGGGCTGGTCTGGGCTACTAGGGAGGAACTATTCAAAGTGAAAAGTAAGTAAATATGACATTAGCTGTCAGGTTTTTCCCCTTGGTGGTACTAGAGATTTGAACCCAGGGCCTTGTTAATATTTATATAACGACAATTAAAGAAAAGACAATGAATTCCAAAGATAACAGAGTCTGGGGGAGGGAAGAGAAGGAAATAACAAATACCAAAAATAAAAAAGTTAAAAAAGAACAAAAATAACATGTTTTAAAAGACAGGCTCATCTAACAGTTTACTTCAATAAGGCCTAATCCAACCGGCAGTGCCATTAGTAGTTGTATTAGCTCTTCTTTCTGTTGCTGTGACCAGATAACTAAGGGAGCAGCTTCATAGCCAAGAGTTTGGTACAGTGGATAAAGAGGTTTCATACAAGTGTGAGGATGGGGCTTTGCATCCCCAGTAGCCATATAAGAGCCGTGGCAATGGTGGCCTACACCTGCAGTCCCAGTGCTTGAGAGGAAGAGTCCAGGTATGGGGAAAGCTGCCTGGTTAGACTTGCTGAAGCAGCCAGATCTGGCTGCAGCTAGAGAAGCTGCCTAAGTAAATAGTGATCAAGAAAATTCTGACTTTAACCTCTGGCTTTCACATATATCCACACATACGCCCACACATGAGAACATGCTAACATATGTAGCATGCATGCACACACACACACACACACACACACACACACACGCACACTACAGAATAAATATAATAGGTTTTCCCCAATGTTCATGGCCTATCTAGTGTCAGGTTCTTTGCCACTTCAGCGATGTCAGATATGGGTTCCATCTCATGGAGTGAATCTTAAATTCAATCAAAAGGTTGATTATTCATATTGCATTTGTGCCGCAAACCCATGAGCATATCTTGCAGGCATGTCTCTGTTGTAAGCTGCCAGGTTGGTAGCTGGCTGACACTGACAATCACTTTTTCCTATAGTAGCATGCAGAGTACCTTGCAGCATCATGAATGCTTGTCAGTTGGGGTGAAGCTTTCAGCTGTACGCCAGCTTTATGTCTCCCTGTTTGATGACATAAATATTACATTCGGCATCACAGCTGTACCATCAAGTTGTAAAGAATAGCCTTAGTAGCCTATGATGTTTGAGAGGACTAGTCCATGTGACCCCCTTAGCCAGTGACTCAACATATGTAGCCCATTCCTGGCTATGTGGTTGCATAAGATGTCTAGTTGGGGCATTGTCCAAACCTTTATTTGATAGAAGTTATTATACGTAATCATCTTGCTTTGAAGAGGTATATTTTTTAAAAGTGTTAAATGGCATATTTTATCTTTTTATTTACATTAATAGATTCAGAGACGATGGCGTGGCTTTAGGATCCGGAAGTATTGCTTTAATTATTATTATTTGAAGGAATACTTAAGAGCTGTTTCAGAGACCAATGATGCAATTAGGTGAGTAATATAACCACTCATGTACTAATGAAAGTTCACATGGACTATCAGTAGATACTGGTTATTGCCACACTTAGAAAAAGCCCTTGAAAGTTAGTGATATAATGTTGACAAGATATAGCTACATGATTTGGTTTACCTTAAACATTTATTATCCACATGTTAAAATTATCATGTATGATTGACTATAGATTATTTGTGTGTATGGTATGTGGTCATACAAGAGTTTACTTTCTATAAAAAAAAATAATGAGTAAGATTTATCTGTGAAATGATTCTGCAGATGAAGTCTTCAGTAAACCTCACATGTATTTTGATAAACATGCAAAACAATGAGGATTTGCTTCTGAAGGAGGACAATATCATGGGACACATTAAGGGGAGCAATCTGACGGGGCAAGCAAGTGCCGGGACATCATCTGTAGATAGATGCAAAGTGTGGCAGTCATGGCACTGCTCAGTCAGCTTTCCCAGAAGGCTGTGCGGTTTCATGTTGCTGTGCTTTCGAAACAGTCTCCCTCTGTGATAGACCCCACTGTAGTGACATGATTACCGCATGCCTTTGGGACATGTAAATGAGGTGGAAATGATCGTTAATGATTATTGGCACCCAGAGAGTTTTTACTTGCAAATTTTGTTCCTTCAGCAATCATTATTTTTTTTTACTCTGTAATGTTTTTGGATCAAGGATACAAACAGTTGTTTTAAAGTTCTTGCTCTAAGGTATGTCTTCCTTCCTGAGGGCCTCTCTTTGTACAAATCTGTGTTTTTAAATCAATTAACATTTTTAAAAAGATTCCAAAGCTGGAATCGTAAAATTATTTTCTGTAGTATTGCCGAAGACCCAGTTTTGCCTAAGTGGAGGCCCTGAAAGATTCCCAGATGCCCCCAGGCTGCTGCACCACCTCTGTCTCCACTCTTCTCACGGGTGGGTGACTTTTCATGTTCACTTGTTTGGAATATAATTTGATGGTGGAAGATACAAACTAATCCCACACTAGTTCAGAATTATGTACAATAAAGGGTTATTTATTTCGGGGAGACTCACAGATCACTGTGCTAGATCACAGTCCTCTGCACAAACGGGGAACAAGAACAGAATCCAGCAGCCAGAAGTGAGAGCCTGAAGCAAGGGAGTGAGCACATGCTTTACAGCTCCATTTATAGTATAAAAGACCAAGTCCAAGTGGGCTGGTATCTTAAAGGCTTTTGGCTGAAGGAGCTGAAGGAGCTCCCACAGCAATAATTCCTGTTGGAGATGTAAGTGTTGCATTTTTATATGTTTTAAACAGCATTGCATTACAAAATCTGCAGGAGAATGGATAGACTTAAAATGTATAACATTAAGTGAGGCCACACAATTATATTCTCCCTCATATAAGGAACCTAGCTAATTATATATGTATGTGTGTAAGCATATGTGCATGCAGGTACAGTGTAGCATGCAGAAAACAGAACAAGGCAGGCTAAATATCAAGAGGTGAGCAAGGACTGACCACAGGTGTTCTTCTATTAATGTGAGTTTCTGTTCAATCCTTTATAAATTTGTGATTCTTGCTTTTAAGATTTTTTTTTAAATTAAAGTAACTATGGCCTACAGAAATAGCTCAGTCAGTAAACTTACTATATAAGCTTCAAGACTAGAGCTGAGACCCCCCAGAACCCAATAAAAGCTGGGCACCATGGTGAGTATCTGTAACCCCAGCGCTGGGGAGGGGGATGGAGGCAAGCAGACGTCTGGACTTCTAACCATGAGCCTCAGGTTTACTGAGAGGTGGTATTTCAGAAAATACGGTGGAGAGCAATCAAGGAAGATACCAGATGTTCCCTGACTGCTATAGTGCTATATGTGTACACACAGACACATCTGAAAACATGTGTGCATACAAACAACACATGAAGACAACCAAATTTAAAGTAATTTGGACACTGCCTATTTCTATTTATAGTGATACCCATAATCTATATGTTTTATATAGTATAATGCCATTTTTAATTTCTTCTTTAGAATTTATTTTTCAATGTCTAATATTTCTCTTAAATTTGCCTTTAAGTTTATAATGTTACAGTCAAAAATATATTTGGCATGAATATTACTTTAGGGAATTTATTGTTTTTTGACTTACATAGATTGTTTTCTTTTATATGTTCTTGAAAGGCAAGTAAATGGATTTAGTTTTCCATCTATGCTAAGTTGTATTTTAATTGCACAGTAAAACAATTATATTTGGTATCTTAACTGTTGTAGTCTTTCATTTGTTTAATGTTTCTGATTTTTCTGTATCCCTTAATATATAATTTATTATTTGCTTATCTGATATTTTCTTTAGATTTTATAAATTTCTCACTAAGACTCCTTTCTACTCTTCGGATTGCCATTTTTTATAAGCATTTATTTTATTTTGTATTTTTCTCCCTCTTGTCTGTGTGTGTGTGTGTGTGTGTGTGTGTGTGTGTGTGTGTGTGAGAGAGAGAGAGAGAGAGAGAGAGAGAGAGAGAGAGAGAGACAAAGAGAGAGAGAGTCCATGTACCTGCAAAGACCAGAAGTGTAATATCCCTTGAACTAGAGTTGCAGACAGCTGTGAGCTTCACAATATAGGTGCTGGGAGCTGAACTCAGTTCTGCAACAGTCCCAAGCACTCTTCCCCACTGGACCATCTTTTCACCCCCAGTTTGCCATGTTTTAATTATGAAATTGGAGCTCTTACTTGAGTGCAGTTAAGTGTCCCTGAAAAGCTGCTGATGCCATCTCCCCTTTGCTTCTGTGTTGTGAGAGCAGCATGAGGAAAGGGGTCATTGCTGCCTTCGGTATCTCTGTAACCTTGGAGACTGATGTAGTCTAGAAGTAGTATCAGTGGACTAAGTACCAAACGTGGGTGGATAACGAAACTGCAGTGGATGTTTAAGTTTGTCAACTAGAGGAAGTTTTGAGAATATAGGTTTTTTGGCTTGTTTTTTAATCTTAATCATTGCCAATTCCACTCAGTCAACATTTGTTGATTTCTATACAGGGCTAGTACTAGTTTAGATGTTGGGATAGAATGATTTAAATGAGAAACTCTTGTTAGCTTTAATGTATACATAACTTATAGGAAGATATCACAAAAATACATAAAAACAAAAGCAGAAAGCATTCATGTTTTCTATGCTTAAGAAATATCCTAAATTCTTAGAATGATTATAGATGTTTATAGCAAAATGTCCTCAAAGTCTGACTTTCTGAGATGACTGTACCTTCTTGCAGTCCCCCTCTGTGCCTTCCTGTTCTGACAAAGCTTTCCTGACTTCCTCAGTCTGATGGGGTCCCCTGACTAGTTGATTCCTCTCTGCACCAGGTGCCTTTCTCTGCTGCCGTCGTCCCCTTTGCTCACTGCTTGCTCTTCTTCCTTCCTCCATCACAGCAGAAGACATGAGTGACTTCCTGTTATGGAAACTGGAGATAGATAGGAAGCCATCGTAAAATTTGGATTTGTTTACTTATAGTTTTGGTTAAATACTGGTGATAGAGAAATTCTCAATCTCTCTTTGCCAAACCCAGTTCAGTGTTAAAATTTATGTATTCTAAGAAAGAATGAAACAAGATCAGGTCGTATCCTTTAGTTGTGAGCTAACTGGAAGTTATCCCTTCCTGGGATGTGAATCTCTCAGGAACCCAGGCATCGGAAGGTGGTCTATCCTCATTCTCAAATGAAATGTCCTGAGGAAATTCCAAGCCTTGGGGTCCCCATTGAGTAATTGGTAGGGTAAAATGATGATGGCAGATTAATGTCTACACTGTTACCATAACACAGACAATGACTAGCATGCTCCCCATAGCTCTTGTTCTGTAAGACCATACAGGTTACTGCTTTTCACAACTGCTCTTTCTTGCTGCATCCCCAGACACCTTTCTTATTCTGACTTTGTTGTTTGTCCCACATTTCCTCCTATTTCCAGGTTCCTCTTTCAGCCCCAACATTCCAGCTTAGCTAACTTTCAAGTTCCACTTGGGCTCTTCACTTAAATACTTTATTTTTGTAGTAGCATCTCCATGCATTATTGTCCTTAGCTAAAAGGCCTTTAGCATGCTTTCCTAAATCAAAGGATATTTTACTCGAGTGATGACTAATGACACTGTTCTAGGATGTGAAGGCAACATGAGCATACTTAACACCTCACAGGAAATGCACACACCATTCCTCCCGCCATCCCTCAAGCCCTCTAGGTGCTTCCTGCCAAGTAAGCACTCTCTACTTTAATATGTTTCATGCCAGAAGAACTGACTTACATAAGCATTTATGCATATGCCTATCAGTGTTTGATAATAAATTTAAAACATTTTGATGTATTTATTTACATTAATCCTCAACTTATTTTTTGTTCTTTGAGTATTGTTCCATACTTAAGGAATGCCCTTTTGTTATGTAATGGCTGCTTGGTATTATTATAATTCACAACCTTTTCAACAGACCCTCTGGTGACAGATATAGTTTTTTTCTGCTATTATAAAGGTAGCGCTAGTAAAAGCATTCTTGGGCGTGTCTTGGTTTTCCTTACTTTCTCTTGGATAGAAACATTAGGGTATCTGGTTATCAGGTTCTTCAAAAACTTATTTAAAATTTCGACTGATTGAAATGTTAATAATATGTCAGATTATATTTCTACATATATGTATGTGTATATGTATTAGATATGTAATGTAGATGTAGAAATATCATCTGTACTGTATAGAGTTTGTGATTAAGTGAACCTCTCATTTAGTCTTCATTTAATTTTTTAACGTTTGAGTGAACTGGCACAACATCATTTGCTAAAAAGGAACACCTTTTTGATTCTTTGTAAATGAAAACTTATTTTAAATTATTATAACTTTTATCTATTGAGAAACAGACAGACAGAGATGCAAGTGGTGTGAGTATGGGGAGCGCACATGCCCTGATCGTGCTAAGCGGGGCAGTCAGAGGACATGTTGGTGTAGCTGGTTCCCACTTTCCACTCTTAATGGTTCTGGGTGCTGAACTTCGGTCACTGAGCTTTTGTGACAGTTGCCTTTATGTGCTGAACAATCTTACCAGCCCAGAAAGATAACTTCTTTAATTTCCATTTTTAACTATCATTGATGTATAGAAATGTTATTTGTGGAGCTGGTGAGATGGCTTAGTGGGTAAAAGTGCTTGCTGTTAATCCTGACAGAGTGAGTTCGATCTCTGGAACTACATAAATGGAAAAGGAGAGAAGGAACTCCACATGCCGATCTTATGGCATGTGTGCCACACAACACACGCATGTTTGCATATGTGTACAGGTGTGTGTACCCGCACACACATAATAAATAAAATTTATATAAAAAGGAAATTTGGGGGTTTACTTTAATATTGTATCCATATGTCCTGCTAAAATTTTAATGAATTTACTTATCTACTGATTTGGGCACTTCATATATAAATTGTATGCCATTTAAAAATAATCATTTTTTTTCTTCTTCCAACCTTATTCTTTCTGTGTCTCGCAGCATCAAGTAGAGCCTTCACCCAGTGCTGATTAGGCAGGGTGGATATATCATGGTGGTCTTTGATTGTAAGGGAAACAATCAGTAATTTCTGAAATTTGTTAGTTCACAGATGCAAAAAATTTCATGGATCTAATAGACATTTCAGATGATCTGCATGTACTTTAGATATTTTTCAGCTACCTTTTCTTTATTTATTGTGATTGTTAATTTTCTTTTTATTTAAAATGGCTAATTTTGAGTCCTATTTACAATTTAACCATACTGAGCATGTTGCTTCTGTGCTAATTGAGGCGTGAGGGAATCTCACCCCACATTCGCCCCACAGTTAGTTCTACAGATGTTTGTTCTGCAGTCATTTGTTCTTTGGTCAGTTCCTAAAATATTAAAGGTTGTGTTTAATTCTGATGAGTAATCAAATCATATGCATTTATCTTATATGATGATGCTCTGTGTTCTATATGATTTTGTATTAGCCATACAACATTCCTTTTAAAACTGACTCTTGTGTTAGTTTATAACATTTTATTCTATACTTTAATGTATTGCTGTATTTTAAATATATCTCTTATACAAAGCATATAATTAAGGGGTTTTTTTTTGTTTGTTTGAGATAAAGTCTCTCTACATATACCTGGCTGTCCTGGAACTCACTGGGTAGACCAGCCTGGCCTCAGACTCACTGAGATTCACCTGCTTCTGCCTCCTTAGTTCTGGGACTAATGTATGCTGTCACACCCAACACTAATTAGGATATTTTTATTTCTATTTTACTTTTGCATCATTGCAAATGTCTTTATTTCATTTTCTCTTTGTTTTTCTGAGACAAGGTCTTGCTAATGCAGCTGAGGTTGGTCTCTAATTCATAGCAGCTCCCAGCTTAGTCTCCCAAGTACTTGGATCACAAGCCTGCACCACCACACCCCTAATAAGGATTTTTTCTTTTTATTTCTTTTTTTAAATTGCTTTACAAATAATACCATTCAAAATTTCCACCTCCTCCCCTCCTCCCATTTCCCTCCCGCTCTCCCCCATCCTTCCTCCTTCCCCTCCAGTCCTAAGAGAGGGCAGGGTACCCTGCCCTGTGGGAAGTCCAAGGCCTTACCCCCTCCATCCAGGCCTAGGAAGGTGTGCATCCCAAAAAGCCAGTGCATGCAGTAGAATCAAATCCCAGTGCCATTATCATTGGCTTCTCAGTCAGCCCCCATTGTCAGCCACATTCAGAGAGTCCGGTTTGATCACATGCTCATTCAGTTCCAGTCCAGCTGGCCTTGGTGAGCTCCCATTAGATCAGTCACACCGTCTCAGTGGGTGGACGAACCCCTCGCAGTCCTGACTTCCTTGCTCAACTTCTCCCTCCTTCTGCTCTTCAACTGGACATTGGGAGCGCAGTCCAGTGCTCCAGTGTGGGTCTCTGTCTCTATCTCCATCCATCGCCGGACTAAGGTTCTATGGTGATATTTAAGATATTCATCAGTGTGGCTATGGGATAAGGCCATTTCAGGCATCCTCTCCTCTACTGCCCAAGGACCTAGTTGGGGACATCCCCTTGGACACCTGGGAACCCCTCTAGAGCCAAGTCTCTTGCCAACCCTAAAATGGCACCCTTGATTAAGATATCTTCTTCCCTGCTCCCATATCCGCCCTTCCTCCATCTCAGCCATCCCACTCTCCCAAGCTCTCCCCAATCCTCCCCTTCTCCCTTCTCTCTCCCCCTCTCCCCTTTCCCCCATCCCACCCCCACCCCCATGCTCCCAACTTTTGCCCGGTGATCTTGTCTGCTTCCAATTTCCAGGAGAATCTTTATATGTTTCTCTTTGGGTTCACCTTATTATTTAGCTTCTCTAGGATCATGAACTATAGGCTCGATGTCCTTTGTTTTATGGCTAGAATCCACTAATGAGTGAGCAGATACCATATTCATCTTCTTGGGTCTGGGTTATCTCACTCAGGATAGTGTTTTCTATTTTCATCCATTTGCATGCAAAATTCAAGATGTCATTGTTTTTTACCACTGAGTAGTATTCTAATGTGTATATATTCCACTCTTTCATTATCCATTCTTCCATTGAGGGACCTCTAGGTTGTTTTCAGGTTCTGGCTATTACAAATAGTGCTGCTATGAACATAGCTGAGCAAATGCTTTTGTAGTATGATTGGGCTTCTCTTGGGTATATTCCCAAGAGTGGTATTGCTGGATCCTGAGCTAGGTTGACTTCCAGTTTCCTGAGAAACCGCCACACTGATTTCCAAAGTGGTTGCACAAGTTTGCATTCCCACCAGCAATGGATGAG
>PVIU01029422.1:6730-17687 GCA_004026605.1 Ondatra zibethicus
GGTGGTGGTGGAGGTGGAGGTGATGATGGTGGTAGTGGAGGTGGTGTATGAGTTTATTTCTGTTATGTGAACTTGGAGAGATGAACAAATGTCCACTTTTTCAAAGGGAGCCAAAGAAATAATTCCATCTTAGTTGAGCATGGTAAACCACTGCGCTTAATTAGGGGTGCTTATAGGAGCAACCACAAGGGGCTACTTGCAGGAACAGGGAGACTGACGAGCAACTACACCACTGAAGAAAATGTCTCTATACCCTTAGAGAGAGGTGAGCCCCACAAACCATGCTTATTCCTCTGTGAAGAAAAGGTAATGGGTCCAGTCTTGGGCAGGTCTCTGGCAGTTACTCACAGTGGTTGAGAGTACAAGATGGCCACATCATACTCCATGAACGAGTTTGTTTTTTTGTTTTGGTTTTTCGAGACAGAGTTTGTCTGTGTAGCCCTGGCCATCCTGGAACTTACTTTGTAGACCAGGCTGGCCTCAAACTCAAAGATTCACCTGCCTCTGCCTCCTGAGTACTGGGATTAAAGGTGTGTGCCACCATACCTGGCCTTTGTAAATAGTTTTCTACAAGTTTGATTTTGTGTTTTCAGTTTTTGAGACATGGTCTCGCTAGGTAGCCCAGGCTAGCCTTGAACTCACTATGTAATCCAGGCTGACCACAAACTTGAAATCTTTCTGCCTCATTTCTCACCTCTGGAATTGCAGATGTGTTACCCCATGCCTTGGCCCCTTCTGCATAGGTTCTGTGCAGCTTTCTGCACCCCATTCTGACCTCCCCGTGATAGGGCCTTGGGTTTTGTCCTCCCGTCCCCCTTACCTCATTACTTTCTCCTGAGGCCATCATTCTGTCCTGTAGTTTCAAGTGCCATCTGTATGTTGATGCCATACTGAACTTAGATCTCTACCCCAGACAAATCTCTTTTTTAATTATAAATCACATTTATTTATTTACTCAGTGTGTGCGCGTGTGTGCATCATATCAGGGGACACCTTTCCGGAGTCAGTTTTCTTCTTCCACTATGTGGGCTCCAGAGATTGAACTCAGGGAGTCAACCTAGGTCGGAGACAATGGCTCTTATCCACTAAGCCATCTCGCCAGCCCCGCCCAACCTGTTTCCCTGCCTGCTCATCTGCTTACCATGAGTTTCCAATTTGGGCTTTCAAAGGTCTTCCCACAGGTTTCTCTATCCTTGTGCAAAGCCTAGCTGGAAATACATTTTCCTTCTCTGTATTCTCTCTTTCTCCCTTTCTTTTTTCTTCTTTATTATTATTTTTTGGGTGGGGGGAGGTTCAAGACAGGGTTTCTTTGTGTAGCCTTGGCTGTCCAGGAACTTGCTCTGTAGACCAGGCTAGTTTTGAACTCACAGAGATCCACCTGCCTCTTCCTCCTGGGTGTCCTGAGTGCTGGGATTAAAGGTGTGTGCCAAAACTTCCCAGCCCCTTTTTTTCTTTTTGGCAACAGACTCTTACACCGCAGCTCAGGGTGGGCTGGGAAAACTCATGGCAATCCTTCTGCTTCATCTTCCTAAGTGCCTATAGACAGCTACTATGACTGCCCTCTTAGCCTTCTTTGTTTGTTTGCTTGTTTTGTATATTTATTTATAGGATGGGCAATGGTGGCTCAAATCTTTAATCCCAGGATTTGGGAGGCAGAGGCAGGTGGATGTCTGTGAGTCTGAAGCCAGCCTGGTCTATAGAGCAAGTCCCAGACAGCCAAGGCTACACAGAGAAACCCTGCTTCAAAAAAAAAAAATCAAAAATAAAACAACAATAAAAATATTTATTTATCATTGCGTTGGGGGTGAATGGCATGACACTCACTCGGAGGACAGCTTTGTGGAAAACTCAGTTCCACTTTTCCTTGTGGGGGGGGGCAGGGAGGCGTGTCGCACTCAGGTTGTCAGGGTTTTGTGCTGTGTTACCGGAGCCCACTCACCAGCCCACGTTGTCTTCTTTCTTTTGTTGGGTTTTGTCTTTCTAGGTTAGACTGATCCATAGTGAACAGGATTCTGGACTCCTTGTTCTGATGCCCAGTGACTTATCTGATCTGAACTCACTGTGTAAATTAGGCTCCCTTTGAATTTGCAATCTTGCTACTTCCATCTCCTCAGTGTGTGACAGGGCAAGACAGTGTAGAGCGGTGGTTCTCAACCTGTGGATCGAGACCCCTGTTTGGGGGGGGTGTCGGATGACCCTTTTCACAGAGATCGCTTGAGACCATCAGAAAACACAGCTATTTACATTACAATTCATAGCAGTAGCAAAATGATAGTCATGAACTAGCGTGAGAATAATTGTATGGTTGGGGTCAGCACAACATGAGGAGCTGCACAAAAGGATCGCAGCATTAGGGAGGCTGAGAACCACTGCTCTATCCTGTTGTGGAATAATATTTTAAGATGTGTTACTTTGTGATGTGGATTTTTTTTTTTTTTGAGACAGGGTTTCTTTTTAGCTTTGGAGCCTGTCCTGGAACTCACTCTTGTAGACCAGGCTGGCCTTGAACTCACAGAGATCTGCCTGCCTCTGCCTCCCGAGTGCTGGGATTAAAGGCGTGCACCACCACCGCCCAGCTCGTGATGTGGATATTTAAAGATGTTGCATTCTTTTTTTAAAAAATAATTTATTAATTTTATTTTATGTTTATTGGTGATTTGCCTGTGTGTGTGTCTGTATGAGGGTGTTGGGTTCCTCCGGAACTGGAGTTATAGACAGAAGTGAGCCCCCATGTGGGTGCTGGGAGTTGAACCCAGGTCCTCTGGAAGAGCAGTCAGTGCTCTGAGCCATCTCTCCAGCCCCATGTCGCATTCTTTTATGTTGCATTTGTTTAACTATGTGAAACTATGTTACTTTGTCTGTCTTGTCAGACAGGGAGAATAAATAGGAGGAGAAATCTGGGAATAAAAGATCAAGGAGCAAGAAAAGAAGGGGCCAACCTCCCAGCAGTACAGCCAGGCACAGAGTAGGAAGTAAAGAAAGTTATATAGAAATAGAAAAAGGTAAAAGCCCAGAGGCAAAAGGTACACGGCATAATTTGAGTTAAGCTGTCAAGAAGGAAGCCAAGCTAAGATCAGGCATTCACAAGTAAGAATAAGTCTCCTTCTTGTGTATTTATTTGGGAGCTGGGTGATGAGCCCCCAAAGAGCCAAAAGAGTTAAAAAAACAACCGGCTACATTAACCTGTGTCTGGTTATCTCTGGTGTAACCGGTGCTGGGATTACAGTGTCCGCCACCTCAACCTAGCCCCTCCTACGCAGCTGGGCTGCTTTCGCACACTGCCCCAGGTATTCCACAGATTTACATCTTTGACACTGACTTCGCACCCCTGCCAGGGAGAGGGTCATGCAAGGCACCAGTCCATGCGGAGTTCAGAGGTCTGCCACGGAGGTGGTTCCTTCCTTCCTCCTTCACACGGGTTCCAGGATTGAATTTAGGCCATAAGGCTTGCATAGCAAGCAGTTTTACCTGTGGAACATCCAATCAGCCAGCCGTAACATAAATCCTTGACCTTGATATCTCCACCAAACCTGCTTCTCCCTCTGTTCTCTCTCCCAAGAACACCATAATCCATCTGCTGGTTTTTGGGCAAAACCAGAGGTCATGCCCCCATTCCCACCCCTACTAATCCATTCTCAAATCCTCTCTTTTCAAACCGAACCCTAACCCATCCCCTTCCATCCCTTGCCATTAGGTCTGGCGCTGTCCTCTCTCCCATGGATTACTGCAGTAATCTCCTAGCTCAGGCCTTGCAGCCCTCCCTTACCCCCTTCCAATCCAGTCTCTTCATTCTACCAAGCGAAAGCTTCATCTTTCGGAAACCAATCAGATCATGTTGATCCCCAACCTAGAGGCTCTGCCTGCAGAGTCACATCTGAGGCGCTCAGAGCTTCACACCTCAGAGCTCAGTCGATCCTTCAGGTTTCCTAGAGACTCACCAGATAAATGAGCACAGGGACCTTTCTGCCCCAGGGTCTTCGCACTTTCCTTTGTTTTTGTCTGAGAAATTTCTCTCCCCAGTTTGCCCATCATCATCTTCAGGTCTCCTATTGAATGTCATCTTTGTGGGGGATGCCCTCACTGACTCCCTTTTTTATCCAGTCCCTAGTTTCTTCCCTGATTTCCCCGGGAAGCACCACAGAACAAGATGACTTGGGGTTGCTTCCAACACAACTTGGGTAGGACACCCAGCACTCCCCTCTGTCCTTCCGTTCCTTTCCCTAAGGAACACCACACACAACGGCATCTCTAAGAGCCATTCCTGGCACAGAGGGAATATTCAGGAAATATCGTTAGATATTTAAAGCACCTTTCCTAGGATTTGGTTATTATTTTATTTATTTATTTTGCTTCTGAGATATTAGATTTGTCAAACAGGGATCTCCTAGCATCACCCAGTGGCTGTTTATACAGGAGGTGTTTAATTGGGTGGTTTAATGAATACATGAGAGGAGCCATTTTTTTTATTGTTTTTAAATTTTTTTGCCCCTTTTGTCCTGTTTATCTTTCAACACCAGACTGTTTCAGTGATGTGAAACTGGAGCCCTGCCTGGGGATGTGGCTGGGAGATAGAGTGCCTGCCTAGCATGCGGACGGTCTAGGTTGGGTGTCCAGCGCTTCACAACAAAAAGGCAATAAAAAGCAATGCCCTCACTGGGGAGTGGAAGAGAAAGAAAAAATAAAAAACTCCTGTTATCCTCTTGGAGGATTTGAGAGGTGCCTGTAGAGGGAAGGAACGTCATTTCTACTTGCCAGAAATGTGACAAGATATCGAAAGCATGTGACACCTGCTGCCTCTATTGTGAACAGTCACAGCCTTTTATTCCAGGAAAAATAAGTAGGGCAGAATTTTCATCATAGAAGAGATGAAAAACAAAATCTGAGCTCTCTGGATGCAGCAGCAGGCTGATTGCAGGCTGTGGGCTGGATGACATTGGCAGTGTACTTGTGGCTTGTTGGGGAAGACACTCAGTCTCCCGTCCACATACCCCTTGTCCTCTGCATTTAGGAACCAAAGGCTTCATATTACCAATGCAGGAACAGAGGCCCAGAAAGAAGGGCCCCGCTTAAGCCACTACGAATGAAAGCCAAGGTAGGATCCCTTTAAGCCTTAATGGATTCCGAAGCTCTTTATATGAGCTGGGGAGGCAGAGCAGGTGAGAGAAAGGAGGGAAGAAGGTGAGAAGGAGAGAGGTGAAGTGCGCTGGCAGGTGGGGGTGCTGGCGGTGTATAGGACAACCAGAGACCCTGGGGACTTCAGCAGGAAAGGGGAGCTGGAGCCTGGGGCCTGGCTGCCTTATTTTCAGAAGTGCTATCTTTGTCTGCATCTGCTAAATTATTAAACTGCCATCACATCCTCCGGGGTGTCAGGCCAGCTTGCCAGGAAGATGCAAGAGGCGGGGTGGGGGTGTTGGAACTTTGTGCTGGGGCTGTGAATCTCGTGGGCTGGAATAGAAGTGGACTCCTCAGGCCTTGACCTCTTGTCCTCAGCTGATTGAGGGACCTGGCTGGGGCCACAGTCACATGTGCCACTCCCCCTATCCCTCAGAGCCCCCTCCCCATAGGTTGTTCTGGGAGGGGCTGGTCCATACTGGGTGGGACTCTGGAGGCTAGTCTGATGGCCACTTTGCTTATAGTGTCTTGAACTCAGACCACAGGCTTTGAGCCAGGTAGACAGGAACAGCCCCAAGGTCTTACACAAACCCTCAAGTCCTGGCTGTGCTATTAGCACTTCAGTTCTCAGACAGGACCTGGAAGTTCAGAGAAGGTGCCTCGCTCAGCTTTGAAGAGCCAGGGAAGGACTGAACCCCATCCAAACACAAGCTCCCTACTCCTGAGTCCCCCTTTCTCCCTCATCATTACTTTTGATTGTGAGATAATATTTGTTTTGAGACAGAAAACCAACTCTAAGTTGCCAAGGATGATCTTGAACTTCCAATCCTCCTGCCTCCACGTCCGAGGAGCTGGGATTACAGGTGTGTGTCATCCTGCCACCGTACCCAGGCTTTGTGGTGCTAGGATTGATCTCAGCATCTTACGCATAATAAGCAAGCGTCCAGCTTCTGGTTTATCACGAATACTTTTTGTTTTTTAATTTTATTATTTTTTTGTTTTGTTTTTGTTTTTTCGAGACAGGGTTTCTCTGTAGCTTTGGAGCCTGTCCTGGAACTAGCTCTTGTAGCCCAGGCTGGCCTCGAACAGAGACCCGCCTGTCTCTGCCTCCCGAATGCTGGGATTAAAGACATGTGCCACCACCGCCCAGCTTAATTTTATTATTTTCCTACAAGAAAATTATAATGTTTATAAAGATCTGAGAAAATGTAATGGTCATGAAAACCACAAAATGTGTTTCCTAGCTGGGCGTTAGGAAAGTGGAAGAGGGGAGGGTCAGAAGTTCAAGGCCAGCTTCAGTTCTCTAGCTTATCCAGAGCAGCCTGGGTTACATCAGACCCTGCCTCAAAAAAGACAAGTAAGTGAAGAGGCACAGGGCAAAAGCACTTGTTATGCAAACCTGAGGGCCAGAGTTAAATCGGAGCCCCATGTGGTGGAAAGAGAGGCCCAGCTCCCACAAGCTGTCCTCTGACCTCCATGAGGGCGGCAGTTTCTGCACACACCAGGTATACTCATGTGCAAGTGCATGTGTGTGCATGCACGCACACACACACGCATGCATGCACACACACACGCGCACACACACACAGTAAGTTGAGTAAATGAAATTTTACCTCTTAGAGCTTTAATAAAAATTAAAAGTCACTTTGTCAGGTTGGGCATGGTGCACGCCTTTAATCCCAGCACTCAGGAGGCAGAGGCAGACAGATCTCTATGAGTTCAGGGCCAGCCTGCTGGTCTACATAGTAAATTCCAGGCCACCAGAGTTGCATGGTGAGACATTTTCTTCGTCTCAAGAAAAAAAAAAAAGTGTCATCCTGGTTTGAATTACCTCCCGAATGCCAGGACTATAGGCTGTGTCACCACACCTGGTTAATGTGCTTGGTGCTGGGATCTATCCCAGGACCTGAGGTGTGCTAGCTAGGCACAACTCTCTCAACTGAGCCCATCCTCATCTCCCAGCTTCCTCATTCAGAGCCCTCAGCTTGTTGGGCTAGCCCTGTACTAATAAACAGTTGGCTGTGGTCTCTGCCCACTCTGGGAGTGTGGAGTTAAACAAGACAGCTAGAAAACGGGCAGTTGCCACCCGTGTCTCTCTCTGCTGGTCTACACGTGGTATTCCTACCCTGAGTCCACCCCCCGCCCCCCCGAATCTCTGTATTCTTCACATTGACTCATCCTACAGTTCTCGGCTGAAGCACCACCTTCTGCACCTTGTCTTCCCCAGCTGGCCTCACTGGGCAATGTGTTCCTGCAGCCTCTGTTTCTTCTCAGCAGGTATAAACAGTACTGAACAATCCCCGGGCTATGTGCCCTGCCCCCTGCCGTCACGTTATGGCTGTGTCTCCCATCTCATCAGTCAGCCCAGCGAGAAAGGGATCATCAAACTGAGGCGTGAGGGAGAGAGAAGAAAATGAACGAGTGAATGAGTGCAGAGGGGAGGTCTCGGTTCTGATGGTGCCTGCTTCCATTGTTCCCCATTCCAGCAGATGTTTATTAGGATGGTGGTACATCTCTGGGGTAGAACTCTGCCTGGTGTGCACAGCACCCCATGTTTCATATCTAACAACACACACATGCACACACACACACACATGCACACACACATATATACACACGCACACACACATGCACACACACACACATGCACACACACACACACGAGTGCTTTTAGACCCAAGCATTCTACTAAATGTCAAAGGATTCCAGCGATAAGGAAAACTAGAATAGAGGGGAGACTCCATCAATAATGAAAAAAATTATCATATATATGTTATATAATATACATAACATATTTATATATAATACCTCAGAGGATAGGAATAAAATAGTGAATGTCCAGTGTGATGGTGCACGCCTTTAATCCAAGCACTTGGGAGGCAGAGGCAGGAGGATCTCTGTGAGTTCAAGGCCAGGCTGGTCTACAGAGTGAGTTCCAGGATAGTTAAGGTTACGGAACAGGACCCCATATTAAAAGTTTTTAACTTTAAAAAAGTTGTTACTGATTATCATTGTTGCATGTCTGTGTGTGGTGTGTGAATGAGGCACACAGGGGGCTTGGGGAACTGCTCCTCTTACTCCACTGTGAGTTCTGGGGATCTAACTCATGTTGTCAGACTTGTGCTGACTTTTAGTTGATAAGCCATCTGGGCTGGTGCTGGTCTTGACCTTTTTGAGACAGTGTCTCACACTATTGATTAGATTGACCTAGAATTCAATATGTTGCCCAGACTGGCCTCTGACCGTCACATTCTTATTGCCTAAGCCTCCCGAACCCTGGGGTTATAGCCGTGAGCCAACACACCCAGCTCAGCTATGTGACTTTGAGGGCTTTAGCTTCCATTTAGGAAGAAAAGTTTGTTGAACTCCATATCTAGGGATGACATAAAGAGGTAGAACATTGATTTATTCAGTGAGCACTTTATCTATCTATCTATCTATCTATCTATCTATCTATCTATCTACCTACCTATCATTTATCTATCTACCTACCTATCATTTATCTATCTATCTATCTATCTATCTATCTATCTATCTATCATCTATCTATATCTATCCATCTATCTATCTATCTAATCTATCATCTACCTACCTACCTATCTATCTCATCTATCTATCTCATCTATCTATCTATCTATCTATCTATCTATCTATCTATCTATCTATCTATCTATCTGTCATCTATCTCTATCTATCTATCATCTATCTATCTATCTATCTATCTATCTATCTATCTATCTATCTATCTATCTATCTAATCTATCTATCATCTATCTACCTATCTACCTACCTACCTACCTATCTATCTATCTATCTATCTATCTATCTATCTATCTACCTACCTATCTACCTATCTACCTATATCTATCTATCTATCTATCTATCTATCTATCTATCTATCTATCTATCTATCTACCTACCTACCTACCTATCTATCTGCCTACCTATCTCCCTATCTTTCTAGCTATTTGGATTTTGAGACAGTCTCCTATAGCCGGGTCTGGCCTGGCACTTGCTATATAGCCAAGAATGATCCTCTTGACGATCTCTCGTGTGCTGGACAACAGGCACGAGACATCATAGCTGCTTGTTGTTTTTATTTTCACGTGGTGCTGGGGATTCAACCCAGCTTGACTGCTGAGTCACGCTTCCGGCTCCTAGTAGATATGCTTTGACCATCTTCTCCCTCCTAGAGAGACCAATGCCCAAGGTCTCTGGAAGAAAGTGTGTGGAGGTTTTGAACCCAAATCTGAGAGGTTCTCTGGATCTGACCAATGGTGGGGTTCAGTTTTGTTCTCCAAATACACAGTCCTTTTTTTCTTAAAAAGAAGTTACATTTTATTTTATTTTTGTTTATTTTGTGTGCCCATATCTGTGTGTCACTGCATACATGTGGGGGTCAGGGGACAACTTTGTGGAGTCAGTTCTCTTCTTCCATTATATAGCTCCCAGGGATCGAACTCACAGTCAGGCTGGGAAATAGGTGCCTTTGTCTGTGGAGCCATCCCAGCAGCCCCTGAGGCAGGTTCTTGACAGTCTAATACTCACAATTACATCATTTCTTTTCTTCCCTTTGACACCTCCCATGAATCCCCTTTGCTCTCTCTTAAATTCAGGGCCTCTTTTTCTTGAATTGCCTATATATAAATACATATATAATATTATATTATATAATACATTTATATATTATAATATATTACATTATAAATATATATTTGGGTTTTTTTAGTATAATAAAGGGTTCTTTATTCAGGGGTAGACTCACAGATCACAGTCCTCTGCACAAACGAGAAACAGAAACCAATCCAGCAGCCAAGGGAGAAAGAGAGAGAATATGTATTTGTAATACACATGCATTCCTAAAAGTATAACCACAGCCTGCTCAGTTTGTATAATGGTGATGGTGCTTGTATGTATATGATTTCAGGGCTGACCTGAAATTTAGCATTGGATAAATAATTGGGGAGGTTTTCTCCTTAGGTATAGAAGTTGTGTTGTAGACGGATCATTGGGGGCTGGGCACCGCATCGGATCACTGGGGGCTGGGCACCGCATGATCACTCGTCCTCTGCATTTTTTTTTCCATCCAAAAAAATTTACACTTTTCATTGAACCCACATGGCCAAAAAAAAAAAATTTACACTTCCTCCCCTTCTCCCATTCCCCTCCTGCTCCCTCACAAACCCTCCTCCCCCCTTCCATCCTTAAGAGAGGCAGGGTACCAAGGCCTTCCCCCCTCCATTCCGGCCTAGGAAGGTATGCATCCAAATAGACTAGGATTCCAAAAAGCCAATACATGCAGAAGAGACAGGTCCCAGTGCCATTATCAGTGGCTTCTCAGTCTGCCCCCATTGGCAGCCACATTCAGAGAGTCTGGTTTGATCACATGTTCGTTCAGTCCCGGTCCAGCTGGATTTGGTGAGCTCCCATTAGATCAAGCACACTGTCTCATTGGGTGGACCAACCCCTCGCGGTCCTGACTTCCTTGCTCATCTTCTCCCTCCTTCTGTTCTTCAACTGGACCTTGGGAGCTCAGTCCATTGCTCTGATGTGGATGTGGGTCTTTGTCTCTATCTCGATCCATTGGACGAAATTTCTATGGTGATATTCAAGATAATCATCAATGTGATAGTGGGGCAAGGCCAGTTCAGGCCCCCTCTCCTCTGCTGCCTAAGGACATAGCTGGGGACATCCCCGTGGACACCTGGGATCCCTTCTAGAGCCAAGTCTCTTGCCAACCTTAAAATGGCTCCCTTAATGTAGATATCTTCTTCCCTGCTCCAATATCCGCCCTTCCTCCATCTCCACCCTCCCACTCCCCCAAGCTCTCCCCAGTCCTTCCCTT
>PVIU01029423.1:0-17587 GCA_004026605.1 Ondatra zibethicus
TTCTCTTATACAATACATCCTGATCAAAATTTCCCCTATCTCCACTCCTCCCAGCTCACCTGCCATCTCCTCTTTCCCCCATTTCTACTCTGTCTCCATTCAGAAAAGAGCAACATTCCAAAAGATAGCAAACAAACATCACATGACAAAATTCAATAAGACAAGGCAAAAGCCCTCACTCTCAGACTAGACAAAGCAACTCAACAGGAGAAGAGCCCCAAGAGCAGGCAAGTGAGTCAAAGATATACCTGCTATCACAGGTAGCATTCCCACAAACACTTGCAAAACACCATTCTAACACAACATATAAGAAGACCTTGTGAAGATACCTCCATTTAGGCCCTGTGCTTGCCAGCGCAGTCTTTGGGATTCCATATTCACCCTCCTGAGTTAATTGAGTGGGGTATGTTCTCCTGGTTTTCTCTATCCCCGTAGACTCTTACAATCATTCCTGCCCCTCTTCTATGGGATTCCCAGAGCTCCTAGGGGAGAGACATGGTAAAGGCCTCCTATTTAGACTCTCTCTTGGAATAATGTTTGGCTGTGGTCTCTGTACTAACTCCCATCTGCTGCCTGAATAAGCACCTCTAATGGCAATTGTATAAGGCATTGATATATAAGTATAGCAGAATATCATTAAAAATCATTTCACAGTTCTGTTTTGTTTTGTTTAAAGGCCAGTTAAGTTTGGTTCTACAGTAGGTCTCTTGGCTATTTATTCTCTGGTTTCTATTCATGCAATCAGTGTCAGGCATAGAATCCATCTTGAAGAGGAAGCCTCAAATTAAAATAGACAGATTTTGAATAAGTGAATATTCAACTTAAACTGGCCACTCCCACAAGTCTGTGACACCACTGCTCCAGCACATCTTTGTTGGTCAAAGAAAGGAATTGTGGTTGGGTTGGTGTCCATATTTTTCTTTCCATAGTCTGCAGAATACTATCCTGCACCAAAAAGACTAGAGCCTAGCGTTTAAGGCTCAATGCAGGCACCAGCTCAACTGCCCTATGTTCAATGAGCTGTGTGGTTGTTGTCTGATATTACTATAAGTCCTCACTGGAATCATCCTCATAGATTTTAGGAAATCACCACTTCATTAGATTTCCATACCAGTTCCTAAATGCCCCTAATTTCAGCTATTTCTTCCCACACTCTCTCCACCCATCTCTCCTCCCCACCCACCTACCTAGTGTTCCTGTTGCTCTTGTCTTCACCTATCCCCAGTCCACCCACAAAATCTACTCCAATTCCCCTTCTCTTGAAGATACATGTGTTTGTTTTGGGTTTGTTCAAGTTGATAAATTCTTCTTGGTTTAACTTTGGCTGAAGCTAGAAAGGCTATAATTTGTTTGGGATGATTTTCTTACTTAATGGAGTATAGTCTTCTAAAGAATTCCATGAAAATTTTCTGAATTTTATTAGTGGGTATTCTAACATTTCCTGTTTGGTTACAATTCTGTAAATTGTGATCTCTTTGCTCCTTTTTAGATTAATTATGGAAATGATATATTGATCTTAACAAATAACCAGCTCTTCTATTCACTTATTCTTTATATTATTTTATTGCTATTTCATTCATTTCTGCTATGATTTTTATTATTTATTCACATCTACTGGATTTCCATTTGGCTTGTTCATGTTTTTTGAAAATTCTTGAGTTGTATTATAATTTCTTTACATCTACTTTCTCATTTTTAATGCAGGTGCCTAGAACTATAAATTTCCTTCCACTACTATTTATAATGTGTAGCAAGAGTTCATTGTGCTTTTTAACTTGATCTTAGGATTTCTTTTTATTTTCTCTGATTTCTTTGATCTACTCATCATTCAGTAAGCTGTTGGTTAATTTCTACAAGTATGAGTAAATACTTGGAATTCCTTTGCTATTGAGTTCAAGCATTGTTGCATTACAGGTAGGTAAGAAAAGTGGAGTTATTTCTGTCATTCTGAACATGTTAAGATGTGTTTTATTGGCAGCCTACAGACTGGGAAAAGACCTTCACCAATACCACATCAGACAGAGGACTGATTTCCAAAATATACAAAGAACTCAAGAAATTGGTCCTCAAAAGAACAAATAACCCAATAAAAAATGGAGTACAGACCTAAACAAAGAACTCTTAACAGAGAAACTTAAAATAGCTGAAAGACACGTAAGAAAATGCTCAACATCTTTATTCATTAGAGAAATGCAAATCAAAACAACTCTGAGATTCCACATTGCACCTGTAAGAATGGCCAAGATCCAAAGCACTGATTACAACTTATGCTGGAGAGGCTGTAGGGTAAAGGGAACACTCCATCATTGCTGGTGGGAGTGCAAGCTGGTATAGCCCCTTTGTATGTCTGTATGGCAGTTTCTCAGAAAATTAGGAAACAACCTTCCTCAAGACCCAGTAATGCCACTTTTAGGTATATATCCAAAGGATGCTCAATCGTGCCACAAGGACATGTGCTCAGCTATGTTCATAGCAGCTTTGTTTGTCATAGCCAGAAACTGGAAACAACCTAAATGCCCCTCAATCGAAGAATGGATAAGGAAGACAAGGTACATTTACAAAATAAAGTATTACATAGCAGAGAAAAATAATGACACATTGAATTTTGCAGATAAATGGATGGAGCTAGAAAACATCATATTGAGTGAGGTGACCCAGACCAGAAAGACAATTATCATATGTACTCACTCATAAGTGGTTTTTAAACATAAAACAAAGAAAACCAGCCTACAAATCACAATCCCAGAGAACCTAGACAACAATGAAGACTCTAAGGGAGACATCTAATCTACATGGGAAGTAGTAAAAGACAAGATCTCCTGAGTAAATTGGGAGCATAGGTTGAATTGGAGGAAAGAGGAAGGGAGGGTAGCAGAGAAAAAATGTATAGCTCAATAAAATAAAAAAAATCAGTGTAGAAAAGAGAACATGAAAAAAAGACTTGTTAATATGCAATTGAATATTTACCAAGGTGACAATTGCTATGTTTTAAAAGATGAATACAATATGAATAAATCAAAATTTAAAAACTGAAGAAAAAAAGATGAGTTTAATGTCAGGTGGTGGTGGCGCACGCCTTTAGTCCCAGCACACGGGAGGCAGAGGTAGGCAGATCTCTGTGAGTTCAAGGCCAACCTGGTCTACAGAGTAAGTTCCAGGACAGCTGGGACCCTTTCACAGAGAAAAACCAAAAAGCAAAGAAGAGATGTCACTTTTTTTTCAAAATTTGGTCCATTTTACAGAAGCTTCCTTTGGTGCCGATTAGAATGTGCATTCTTTGGTGTTTGAGTAGAGTATTCTGCAGTTATCTGCTCGGTCCATGTGATGTTTGAAGTCTGACATATCAGGTTACTTTTTGTCAGATAGTGTCAATTGGAGAAAGTCTGACATGGAGTAAATTACCTACTAATATTGAGTTTGAGTAATCTGTGTCTTTAAGTCCAGGGGTAGCTTTTATAAAATTGGTTGTGCCTGAGTTTCCTGCAGTATATATTTAAGATTGTGATTGTTGTAATCTGATGGCCTGGTCTTCTGTCACCTGGGTATCCTGTCCCTTTAAGAGACAAAGCTTTGCCCACTTTCAACCTCCCCCTTCCTGTGAGGCAAGCGGATTCCCCGCCTCCTCTCTTCTCCAGTTCTCTCTCTCTCCCTCTCCCCCTCTCTCTCTCTCTCTCTCTCTCTCTCTCTCTCTCTCTCTCTGTCTCTTTCTCCCCCACTCCTCTCCCTGACTACCCTTCTTCTGGAGAGGCAGCTTCTGCCTCTCTCTCTCTCTTCACCCCATCCCCCCTTCTCCCCTTCCTTTCCCCATCCATAACCCACTAAATAAACTCTATATCCCAGCTCTCTCTGCATGACGTATCTGTCTCTCACACACCATGGTTTTCCACCCACAAAGGGACATGGTGAGGCCTCAGATGACCAGCCACCACCTCTTATGGGACCACCACCACTCATGGCACCAGTCTCAGGCCACTCACCTTTTTCTAAATGATAATATTGATGTTTGACTCTGCCAGACTCTCTCTGCATTCTCTCCCACCTGTGGGCATGCAGCCTGAAGCAAACAAGGACGTGGGGATCAGGCCATTTTTCAATATCCTGTGCCATCTCCATTACTGCAAATGGTAAGGTCCCCTTCTCTAAGCCAGCTTTCACTGACGTTCATCTCTGGTTATTTCCCACCCATGGCTGAGGATTAAGATCTGACTTCTCATTGTTGAACTATAGTTCTTGTCTCGTTCTCTGACTGTAGTTCCTCAGCCACTCAGAATGACCCTTGGTCCCCACCCACTGAGCTGATGAGTCTTAGGATGGCCTTGACCTATCTCTTGACTCCTGCTCTATCTCAAAGAAGTTAGCAGATACATAGCCATTTGAATCTCGCCTTTCTCACACTCTTTGCCTTGGGGTCTAGACCTAAACCTATGTCCACCATCCCCCCTGGGATGTCTTTTGTAGACCATAAAACCTCTACCTTACTTACAGATTCCTAACCTTATCTTCCTTTGCACTAACAAATGGCCTATATGCCCTTAAATAACAACCTAAAATGGGAGCTTTCCAATTTCTACCAGCAAATTGAAAAGTTTCTATCCATCTCATGCCTGTCCACTTTGCCTTTAGCTGGGCAACCCCACCCCCACCTGCCTGTAAATGCTCTTTCTCTTGCTCCAATTCATTCTATACAATCTCTGGCACTGCTACTGATTGTCCCACAGAAACTGGCAAAACTGGCCAAATCTGAGGTGTCTGTTCTACTCCCAGCTCTTACTCTCCACAGTGGCTGGTGGTGTGGTAGCTGGTGCACAGCAACTGGCAGCAGCTGGTGGCACTGAATAATTTTACTATCTACTTTATTTATGAAAGATTGTGTGAATGGTGTAACCACACAGATGTAATTCTGTTTTAAATGTATGTTCTACATGACCTCTATGTCTCTCTTGTTATTTGTATCTGTTTAAAATTCCCACTGTGCAAATGGATGAAGATAGAAAACATCATATTGAGTGAGGTAACCCAGACCCCAAAAGACAATTATCTATCATATGTACTCACTCATACGTGGTTTTTAAACATAAATCAAAGAAAACCAGCCTACAAATCACTATTCCACAGAACCTAGACAACAATGAAGACCCTAAGAGAGACATACATGGATCTAATCCACATTGAAAGTAGAAAAAGACAAGATCTCCTGAGTAAATTAGGACCATGGGGACAACGGGGGAGGGTTGAAGGAGAGGGGAGAAGAAGGGAGTGGAGCAGAGAAAAATGTATAGCTCAATAAAATCAATTAAAAAAAATCCTGCCACATCTTTAAAAACATGGTTTTTCCCTGTGACATGTGACCACCACCATTTTAACTAAGAGCAGGTCAGATGACCAAGTCCCACCATCTTGACTAAGGTCAGGTTAGGTAAGCAAGCCCTCATATTTACTGAGGTATTCCTTGCCTAGTCTCTCAGTTTGTTTACCTTTTTGTCTCTAAATTCCTCTTACTGACTCTATTGCATGTTTGGTGCAGTGGCATGCTTTTGGTAGGGCCAACCAGAGCTTCCACTTCACACAACTCCTGTTTAATATATGTTTGTGTGCACGCATGTGACTTTTGAGTTAACTCTATGTATAAATATAGCTCTGTGTATGAAACGTAAATTCAGTTGTGTATAAATGTACATTGTAGGGGAATGTGTTACAGTTGTAGTGTTGCAGAGATAATGCTGACTTATTGGGAACCCAGGCTATATTTAGAACTGCAATAGGACAACTCTGGAGGGGTGGAGCCACAATAACAAAGCTCTGGAGGCTGGAGCCACAATAAAACAGCTCAGCCTTGAAGCATAGAGTAGCAATAGGACAGCTCTGAAGGCTGGAGCTCCAATAGGACAACTCAGTCCTGGAGGACAGGTGTGCTGACTATTAGAAAGGCAGGCTACCTGAAGCTGGGCTGCAGTTTTGGTGACTCCATGGCGGCTCTCTCTGCCTGCCTTCTTTCTCCCAGCATTCAGTTCTCTTTTCCCTGCCTATCTAAGTTCTGCTCTATCAAAAGGCCAAGGCAGTTTCTTTATTCAACCAATGAAAGCAACACAAATACAGAAGGACCTCCTACAATATTTCCCCTTTTTTGTTTAAACAAAAAATGAAAGGCTTTTACTTTAACATAGTAAAATTACGTGTAACAAAACAGTTATCAAGCAAGAACTACAGTTACCATATTTATATCTACTTATCTTTTATCATAACTAAGGAAAGCTATAATTATAACTATCCATTCTTTAACTCTATCAAAAAATCTAGAAGGATATAATATTACCTAAGTAAATGAGAAGTAAGCAACTTTTAAAACTCTAGAAGTTACAGAGACATCTTGCTTCCCGGACAGTCACCCAAAGTTATTTTGTCCCATTGGGGCATCCATCTTCAGCCTACAGACCCATAGTATCCAGCAGACTTTTTCATAAAGCAGGAAATTTTAAAGACAGTTCAGTCACTTTCTTCTGTATCCTGCAGAATGTCTCACAGACTCTTTTATGAATCAGGAACCCCGAAAGATAATCTCACCTTTAGGCAAGTTCAGCAGGCCTCTCTCTGTGGGTTTTTTGTGTCCAGTTTATGCAACAGTCCAGGCAAGAGCCTCTTTGATGCCCATTTTTCTCTTGAAGTAGATTGGTGCTGCGAGGAGCAGATGTGTCTCATTGTCATGAAAAGCCCTAAATTATTAAAACATTAAATGCCATATTCTGTAGTCTTTGAAAGAAATGAAGAATGCCTATTTAACTGAAACATATCTCTATATATCTAGAAAATCTAACTAACATGACTACAAACTTCACTATTATAGATGACTATCTATTAACCTATATTTCTTAATTATACATTACATTTTGATATGAACTACATAATCACAATACCTTAATCAAGATCAGAAATACATATATATAACAAAATTGACCTTAACTTTATATCAACAAAGCAAAATTTATACCAATGTAAATTATTCATATCTATATCATATCTCCCTTTAAATGTAAAAGAACATTTATAAACAATATTTGGGAATATGGGCGTAGTTCTTTTTAAACATTTTTTTGTTGTATGGGAGCGCTGTTAATCAGGTATTTTATGGTGTATCTTGTGTGTTAGGTTTATCTCAGTTGCCAGTTGAGTGAAGTAGTTTTTTTGAAGGTGATTATGGTGACCTTTTAGGAGGGCATGATCTATCATACCATATTGGTCTAGAAGGAATCCACAGGGTCTCATCCTCTGTGAAAACAAAAGAACCTCTTTTTTAAAGTATCATATCCTTAGACCCCAATTTTGAAGTCAAGATATCTTTAGAACATATATGCTGGTTTAGCTTAGCAGACCACATAATGAAATGTTTCTCTGTATTTAGCTTCTTTACAGTTAAAAAAATTTAAAGAAAATATAATAATACACATAATCTAGACTTTTTGTGAATTTTTTATTTTTATGTGGCTTATTTTTTTATTTTTTTCATCTATAACTATCTGTACTGTTTCTTTAAAGACTTTATCCTTTTTTAAAAGTATTAACTTTATATTATGACTTTGTATATTTTTATCTTTTTTTAAGCCTACACGCTTTATCTAACATCATTACCCATTTAGAGGTCTTTTATGTCTGAATCTGTCCTATTGTATTGTCCTTAATTTTTTACTGTCATGAATAGCTTTTAAAATGTTAAGCAGCTTGTTTGCAGCTGCTCTGGATGTTGGTTCCACCTTTTTTTTTTAATTTTAAAATGGTGGACTACTATGTCTGCTATCTGTGGGGCTGCCAGGTAGGAGCCACACTCAGCACTTTAACTCTGAGAATGAGCTTTTTATCTGAGTTACAGCCAAATCTGCCAGGCAGAGCACTGCGCAGCCTGTAAACGGCAGAAATCCACCATGCTCTCCTGCTTGTGCATGCCTCGTAAACCTGATCCTGCTGCCTGCCCAGGCAGGGAGCTCTGAGTCACAGGCATGGTCTCAGCCAGTTTCCTCCCAACTCTAGTGGGCACAGAAACACCCGGGTCCTACAAATGTCATTAAAATGCTTTATAGCCAGAGTTTGCACTGGCAGCACAGCCCAGGAAGCTGTGTTTTAAAACTGCACGGCTTTGTGAACCCAAAGAAAAACATATATAGATCCTCCTGGAAGTTGGAAGCAAACAAGATCGCCGGGCAAAAGGTGGAGGCACGGGAATGGGGATAGGGGTGTAGGTAGGGGTGGGAGGGGGTGAAAGGGAGAGAATGAGGGACAAGGGAGAAGGGATGGACTGGGAAGAGCTTGAGGGAGTGAGAGGGTGGAGATGGAGGAAAGGTGGATATTGGAGAAGGGAATAAGACATCTACATTAAGGGAGTCATTTTAGGATTGGCAAGAGTCTTGGCTCTAGAGGGGATCACAGGTGTCCACGGGGATGTCCCCAGCTAGGTACTTGGGCAGCAGAGGAAAAGGTGCCTGATCTAGCCTTGTCCCATAGTCACATTGATGAATATCTTGATCATCACCATAGAAATTTCGTCTGATGGATGGAGATAGAGACAGAGACCCACATTCACATCAGAGCAATGGACTGAGCTCCCAAGGTCCAGTTGAAGAGCAGAAGGTGGGAGAAAATGAGCAAGGAAATCGGGACTGGGTCCACCAACCGTGACAGTGTGCCTGATCTAATGGGAGCTCACCAAATCCAGCTGGACCAGGACTGAATGAGCATATGATCAAACCAGAATCTCTGAATGTGGCTGTCAATGAGGGCTGACTGAGAAGCCAATGATAATGGCACTAGGACCTGTCTCTTCTGCATATATTAGCTTTTTGGGAATCTAGTCTATATGGATGCACACCTTCCTAGGCTGGGATGGAGGGGGGAGGTCCTTGGGCTTCCCACAGGGGAGGGTACCCTGCCCCCTCTCAAGGAAGCAGGGGGAGGGAGGACGGTTAGTGAGGGAGCGGGAGGGGACTGGGAGAAGGGGAGGAAGTGTAAATTTTTTTGAATGAAAAATAAAAGAATATTTTTCAAAAGAATAAAAAGGTATGAGAAAAAGAGAAAAAAACTGTGCGGCTTTTTTATTCTACAGCTGTTGAGTCAGGAAATTTTTTCTGCAGTACACTATCAGCAAACAGCAAAAAGCTGTGTTAAACTCTCTCTCCTTTTTAAGTCCTCTCAGGTATTTAAGTGGATTTAACCCCACGTTGGGTGCCAACCTGTAGGAGGAGGAGCAGGCCGCATTCCCAGCGCCCAGCTAGCTTAACCCCCAAAATAACCACACAGAAATTGTATTAATTAAATTACTGCCTGGCCCATTATATCTAGCCTCTTTTTGGCCAACTCTCACATCTTGATCTAACCCATTTCTATTAATCTGAGTTTACCAGAGGTTGTGGCTTACCGGGAAAGATTCAGCATTTCTGACTCTGGCAACTCCATGGCAGCTCTCTCTGCCTGCCTTCTTTCTCTTAGCATTCAGTTCTCTTTTCCCTGCCTATCTAAGTTCTGCCCTATCAAAAGGCGAAAGCAGTTTCTTTATTCAACCAATCAAAGCAACACAAATACAGAAGGACCTCCTACACCATCAGGGCATGCTTCTTTGGTCCTGGTTTCAGGGATAAAGATGCTTCTTTTCCTGGCTTAGGTCTCAAGTATAGGGTGTGTTTCTTTCATTGGCTCTGGGTTCAGAGTCAGGGTGCTCAGTGATTAGTTGGTTTCTTGCCCAGGGATTTGTTGGTTCAGTTGGGCAGTTGAGCAGGGGCAGAGATGGCTCTGACTTCATGGCTAAACTGTGTATCTTGTATTGGTCCCTTTTAGCTTTTTGACTCTAATATTAGGACCACGGCATATTTCTTTCAGTGGCTCTGATTCTAGGGACAAAGTGTGTTTCTTTGACACTAGTTTCAGAGTCAGGACACATGTCCTGGGTTCAGGGATAAATATGTTTCTTTCCCTGGTCCAGGTCTCAAATCCAGAGTGTGCTTCTTTTACTGAATTTGGGTTCAGAGTTAGGGTGCTTAGTGATTTGTTGGTTTCTTGCACCAGTTGTCCTTTTTTACCCTACATACATGTACTTGCTGTTAAATGTTTTAAAGAGTCTATTCATTGTATCTCATTCCAGACTAAGAATGCAGTAAGTCTCATATTTCATATTGGTATGTACTTTTAAATCTCTTACAAAAATACTGTGTATATGATCCACCCTGCATTAAAATATATTAAGCTGGTCTCCACTATTGTTAGTTCTACCATTATACTTCTATTGCAAACAGTTTTTTCTTCTTTGCCTTTCACAAATATAAATTTTACCCATTAAAAGCCAGTACAGTCAAGCTTGGACCCAGCTCTCCAGGCAGATCCTATACTTTAGTTAAAACATCTTTACTCAATAAATAGCCCTCAAATGCTCAGAGATCTGGGGAATATATCATTTTAATGTTTAATTATTAAAAGCCTTTTTAGAAGATTTCTGGCCATCCAGTGGGGTGTATTCCTGCTGCTGGACTTTTTTTTTAACCCCATCCCACCCTGCCCCCAAGCCCACCTTTTTGCCTGTGAGGTCCTTGGAACCCTGCAACACAGCCTGCTTCAGAGCTGAGGGGACTGGAGAGGTGAGCCAGTGGCCACAGGGCCAGACAACTGGAAGTGCCACTCTCTGGGACCTTCCCAGGAGGACAGAATTCAGGTCCTCCACAGTTCCCTAAGCTTTTCTGGCCATCCAGTGGCATGTGTTCCTAATGCTGGGCTTTCTTTACCCCATCCCCATCCTAACCCCAAGCCTGCCTTTTCGCAAGCGAGGTATTTGGAACCCTGCAACACAGCCTGCTTCAATGCTGAGGGGATCTGAGAGGTGAGTCAGTGCCCAAAAGCCTGGAGAGGCAGACACCCCACTCTCTAGGACTTTACCAGTGGACCAGAACCTAGGGGCCCCTCCACAACTCCCTAGCTTTTCTTACCAGCCAGCTGGGAGTGTCTCTGCTGCTGGACTTTGCCCCAACCCACCCTGCCCACAAGTCTGCCTTTTTCACCTTTGAGATCCTTGGAATCCTGCAACAAAGATAGCTCCCGTAATGAGGGGACCTAAGAGGGTGTAGACCAAGAAAAACTTCCTAGTACACAGTCAGACAAAAGAAAGATTGGACCAAGATGCCAAGAATCTGCTGGCCTCATTTGAAGGAAGAGATGGGTAAGTGCCAATGCAAGAATTCCTCCAACATCCTAAAAAACAACATGGTAACACCAGAATCCAGCAAACATGCAACAGGAAGACTTGAACATACTAACCCAGAAGAAGTAGAAGAAAACGAATTTAAACATAACCTTATGAAAATGATGGAGACCTTGAAAAAGGAAGTACAAAAACTCGCTTAAAGAAATGGAAGAGAAGACAAACAAAAAGTTATAAGAAATTAATAAATCCCTAAAAGATACCAAAGAAAACCAAGCAAAAGCAAACAAACAGGTAAAGGAAACAGTTCAAGACTTGAAGACCAAACTGGAGGTAATAAAGAAAACACAAACCAAGGGAAGGCTGGAGATGGATAATCTGGGTAAATGATCAGGAACTGCAGAGACAAGTATAACCAACAGACTACAAGAGATAGAAGAAAGAATCTCAGATGCTGGAGATACGATAGAGAAAATAAACTCATTGATCAAAGAAAACAACAAATTCAACAAATTCTTAACACAAAACACCCAGGAAATCTGGGACACCATAAAAAGACCAAACCTAAAAATAATAGGGGTAGAAGAAGGAGAAGAAGCACAGCTCAAAGGCCCAGAAAATATGTTCAACAAAATTATAGAAGAAAACTTTCCCAACGTAAAGATGGATATGCCTATGAAGGTACAAGAAGCATACAAAACACCAAATAGACTGGATCAAAAAAAATCCCCTTGCCATATAATAATCAAAACACAAAACATACAGAATAAAGAAAGAATACTAAGAGCTGCAAAGGAAAAAGGCCAAGTAACGTATAAAGGTAAACCTATCAGAATTACATCTGACTTCTCTATGGAAACCATGAAAGCCAGAAGGTCTTGGATAGATGTGCTGCAGACATTAAGAGACCATGGATACAAGCCCAGACTACTGTATCCAGCAAAGCTTTCATTCACCATCGATGGAGAAAACAAGGTATTTCAGGATAAAAACAAATTTAAGCAAAACATAGCCACAAACCCAGCCTTACAGAAAGTACTAGAAGGAAAACCACATCTAAAGGAAACAAACAATACCCATAATAACACAGACATCTAACATCCCTCCACTGGCACAACTCAAAGAAGGGAAACACACAAACTCCACACCCCTAAAAAAAAACTGAAGTTAATAACCTCTGGTCATTAATATCAGTTAATATCAATGGACGCAATTCACCTATAAAAAGTCACAGGCTAAGAGAATGGATACGAAAACAGGATCCAACATTCTGCTGTTTACAAGAAACACACCTCAACCACAAAGACAAACACCAATTCAGAGTAAAGGGTTGGAAAATGGTTTTCCAATCAAATGGACCTAAGAAACAAACAGGTATGGCTATCCTAATATCTAACAAAATTGATTTCAAACTAAAATCAATCAGAATAGATGAAGAAGGACACGTTATACTTATAACAGGAACAATTCATCAAGATGAAGTCTCAATCCTGAATATCTATGGCCCTAATATAAAAGCACCCACATATGTAAAAGAAACATTACTAGAACTCAAATCACACATCAAACCCCACACACTAATAGTAGGAGATTTCAACACTCCTCTCTCGCCAATGGACAGATCAGACAGAAACTTAATAGAGAAATAAGAGAACTAAGAGATGTAATGTATCAAATGGACTTAACAGACATCTATAGAACATTCCACCCAGACAAGAAAGAATATACCTTCTTTTCAACACCACATGGAACCTTCTCAATAATTATTACACACTCGGGATCAAAGCAAACATCTACAGATATGAAAAAAATTGAAGTAACCACCTGTGACTTATCAGATCATCATGGAGTAAAGTTAGAATTTAACAACAATACAACCCCCAGAAAGCCTACAAACTAATGGAAACAAAACAGTCAACTACACCACCCCCAGGTCAAGAAAGAAATTTAAGTCTTCCTTAAATTCAACGAAAATGAAGACACAACATACCCAAACCTATGGGACACTATGAAAGCAGTGCTAAGAGAAAAGTTCATAGCACTAAGTGCCCACATAAAGAAAACAGAGAAAGCTCTCATTAGCAACTTAACAGCACATCTGAAAGGTATTGAAAAAAAGAAGCAGACTCACCCAGGAGGAGTAGAAGACTAGAAACAATCAAACTGAGGGCTGAAATCAAGAAAATAGAAACACAGAAAATAATACAAAGAATCAATGAAACAAAGAGCTGGTTCTTTGAGAAAATCAACAAGATAGACATACCCTTATTGAAACTAATCAAAAGGCAGAGAAAGAACACACAAATAAACAAAATCAGAAATGCAAAGGGGGATATAACAAAAGAAACTGAGGAAATTCAGAGAATCATTAGATCCTACTACAAAAGCCTGTACTTCACAAAATTGGAAATGTAAAAGAAATGTACAATGTTTTAGATAGATACCATTTACCAAAATTAAATCAAGACCAGGTAAACAATTTAAATAGACCTATATGTCACAAGGAAATAGAAGCTGTCATCAAAAACCTCCCAACCAAAAAAATCCCAAGGTCAGATGATTTTAGTCCAGAATTCTACCAGAACTTTCAAGAAGAAATATACTATATTTCTATACTGTACTCCTCAATGCATTCCAAATAATAGGAACAGAAGGATCATTGCCAAACTCTTTTTATGAAGCTCCAGTTACCCGGATACCAAAACCACACAAAGACTCAACTAAGAAAGAGAATTACAGACCAATCTCACTCATGAACATCCATGCAAAAATTCTCAATAAAATAATGTCAAACCAAATCCAAGAACACATCAAAAAAAACATTCCACTATGATCAAATAGGCTTTATCCCAGAGATGCAGGGCTGGTTCAACATATGAAAATCTATCAATGTAATCTACCATAAAAATAAAATGAAAGTAAAAAACCATATGATCATTTCATTAGATGCTGAGAAATTATTTGAAAAAATTCAACACCCCTTTATGATAAAGGTCTGGGAGAGATTAGGGACACAAGGATCATATCTAAATATAATGAAAGCAATATACAGCAAGCTGACACCTAACATCAAATTAAATGGAGAAAAACTCAAAGCCATCCCACTAAAATCAGGAACAAGACAAGGCTGTCTACTCTCTGCATATCTCTTCAACATAGTGCTTGAAGTTCTAGCTATAGCTATGAGACAACATAATAAGATCAAGTGGATTTGAATTGGATAGGAAGAAGTCAAACTTTTCGTTATTTGCAGATGATATGCTAGTGTACATAAGTGACCCCAAAAACTCTACCAGAGAACTCCTACCACTGATAAATACCTTCAGTGATGTCGCAGGATACAAGATCAACTAAAAAAAAAAAACCACTATCCCTCCTATACACAAAGGATAAAGAAGCTGAGAGGGAAATCAGAGAAACATCACCTTTCACGATAGCCACAAATAGCATAAAGTATATTGGGGTAACACTAACCAAGGAAGTGAAAAACCTATTTGACAAGAACATTATGTCTTTGAAGAAAGAAATTGAAGTGTACACCAGAAAATGGAAAGATCTCCCATGCTCTTGGATAGGTAGGATCAACATAGTAAAAATGGTAATCCTACCAAAGGCAATCTATAGATTCAATGCAATCCCCATCAAAATCCCAACAAAATTCTTCACAGACCTTGAAAGAACAATAATCAATTTTATATGGAAAAACAAAAAATCCAGGATAGCCAAAACAGTCCTACACAATACAGGAACATCCAGAGGCATTACCATCCCTGACCTCAAATTCTATTACAGAGCAACAGTAATGAAAATAGCTTGGTATTGGCATCCAGAGGCATTGACCAATGGAATCAAATTGAAGACCCGAATATTAATCCACACACCTATGAACACCTGATTTTTGAAAAAGAAACAAAAATTATACAATGGAAGCAAGAAAGCATCTTCAACAAATAGTGCTGGCATAACTGGATGTTAGCTTATAGAAGAATGAAAATAGATCCATATCTATCGCCATGCACAAAACTCAAGTCCAAGTGGACTAAAGACCTCAATGTAAATCCTACCACACTGAACCCGATAGGATAGAAATTGGGAAGTTTCCTGCAATGCATTGGCACAGGAGACCACTTCCTATGTATAACCCAGTAGCACAGACAATAAGAGCAACGATGAATAAATGGGCCCTCCTGAAATGTAGAAGCTTCTGCAAAGCAAAGGACACAGTCAATAAGACAAAAAGGCCACCTATTGAATGGGAGAATATCTTCACCAACCCCACATCAGACAAAGGTCTGATCTCCAAAATATAGAAAGAACTCAAGAAACTAGACATTAAAATTCTAAATACCCCAATTAAAAAGTGGTGTACTGAGCTAAGCAGAGAATTCTCAACAGAAAATTTTCAAATCGCCAAAAGATACTTAAGGACATGTTCAACTTCCTTAGCTATCATGGAAATGCAAATCAAAACAACTTTGAGATACCATCTTAAACCTGTCAGAATAGCTAATATCAAAAACACAATTATAGCTTATGCTGGACAGGATGTGGAATAAGTTGCATTGCTGGTGGGAACGTAAGCTTGTGTAACCACTTTGGAAATCAGTGTGGTGTTTTCTCAGAAAACTGGGAGTCAACCTACCTCAGGATCCAGCAATTCCACTCTTGGGATACCCAAAAGATGTCCAATCATACTACAAAAGCATTGGTTCAACTATGTTCATAGCAGCATTATTTGTAATAACAGAACCTGGAAACAACCTAGAATACCCCTCAACCTAAGAATGGATAAAGAAAGTGTGGCACATCTATACATTATATTACTACACAGTGGTTAAAAAAAATGACATCTTGAATTTTGCATGCAAATGGATGGAAATAGAATACACTATCCTGTGTGATATAACCCAGTCCCAAAAATATGAATATTGTTTGTACTCACTCATAAGTGGATTCTACCCATAAACAAAGGCCATTGAGCCTATAGTTCATGATCCTAGAGAAGCTAAGTAATAAGGTGAACCCCAAGAAAAACATATATAGATCCACCTGGAAATTGGAAGCAGACAAGATTGCCTGACAAAAGTTGGGAGTATGGGGGCAGGGGGTAGAGGGAAGGGGCTAGGGGGAGAGAGAGGGGAGAAGTAGAAGGTTGAGGAGCGCTTGGGGGAGTGGGATGATTGAGATGGAGGAAGGATGGATATGGGAGCAGAAAAGGAAATATCTTAATTGAGGGAGCCATATTAGGGTTGGCAAGAGGCTTGGCTCTGGAAGAGTTCCCAGGAGTTCATGGGGATGACCGCAGCTAGGACCATAGGCAGTGGAGGAGACGGTTCCTGAACTGGCCTTGTCCTGTAATCAGACTGATGACTATCTTGAATATCACCATAGAACCATCATCCAGCGATGGATGTAGACAGAGACAGAGACTCACATCAGAGCACTGGACTGAGCCCCCAAGGTCCAATTGAAGAGTGGAACGAGGGAGAATATGAGCAAGGAAGTGAGGGCCACGAGGGGTTCACCCACTGAGACAGTGTGTCTGAGCTAATGGGAGCTCACCAACTCCAGCTAGACTGGTAATAAATGACCTGGGATCAAACTGGACCCTCTAAATGTGGTTGACAGTTGGGACAGACTGAGGGGCCGATGACAATGGCACTAAGATTTTTCTCTACTGAACGTACTGTCTTTTGGGGATCCTATTCTCTTTGGAAGCATACCTTTCTCAGCCTGGATGTAGTGGGGAGGGCCTTGGACTTCCCACAGGGCACGGTGCCTTGCACTCTCTTAGGACTGGAGGGGCTGGGGGGGGTGAAGGGGGAGTGGGAGGGAAGTGGGAGGAGGGGAGGAAGTGGGAATTTTGATTGCTATTATTTTAAAAGTAATAAAGAAATCTGAAAAAAAAAAGACATTTTATAATGGAGAGACAGGTGGTTCCTAGAAGAAGCACTCTATTTCCTCCGAAGATGACAGAAGACAGATGGGCACAAAATAACATTCATCCACAATTCGCTTCATCAAGTGAAAGTGCTAACCACTGGGCAAAAACTGCCTTTCATCTAAACTGAAGATCTCCATACATGGACAAAGAAACAAATGGAATTGACTTGCCTAGCTGCTCAGGCCAAGGTAGGCTTATCTTCCTACATATTTCCTAACCCACAGAATCTTCTGGAGCCTGGCAGGCCCTGCTTCTAACAGCAGAAGCAAATACATTGAAGGCCCTGCCCTTAATGACCATGAGCAGTGGCTCTAGGTAGCCAATTAGTAAGTTGTCTATCATTTTTTAAATCAATAACTGAAGTAAAATTTTATTCCTTTTTAAAGATCTCTAATGCACTTTGACAGTTGAGACATTTGGTCAGTTTAAAAGGAAAACCTCACCAAACAAATTTCAGTATAACTTCTTTTTTTTTT
>PVIU01029424.1:0-17573 GCA_004026605.1 Ondatra zibethicus
GAAGATCTTTTCCCATTCTGTAGGCTGTCGTTTTGTCTTGTTGACTGTGTCCTTTGCTTTACAGAAGCTTTTCAGTTTCAGGAGGTCCCATTTATTAATTGTTTCTCTCAGTGTCTGTGCTGCTGGGGTTCTATTTAGGAAGTGGTTCCCTGTGCCAATGCGTTCAAGCGTACTTCCCACTTTCTCTTCTATAAGGTTCCTGAGACATTTTTCAAGTGCTATTTTATTCTATGTGCTTGAACATTTGCTTGCTCGTACGTCTGTGTACCACGCGCATGTCTGGTGCCCCCCGGAGGCCAAAAGCTGGGAGTTATGGAACCGAGTTATGGGTGATGGCTGTGAGCTGGAAACTGTGAGCTGTGTGCAGGTGCTGGAAACTGAACCCAGTTCTTCTGGGAGAGCAGCGGATGTTAGACTTAACCCCTGAGCCATCTCTCCAGCGCCTTAGCCTGAGTTTTACCTTTTCTTTGGAGATGAGGTCCTCACTATGTAGCCCAGTACAGCCTTAAATGCCCCATCCTCCTGCCTCTGCTACTGAACTTTGGGGTGACATGCGTCTCCACCACAGCTAGTTCCGCGGGTGCTGGGGTGGACCTCGGAGCTTCGTGCGTGTTAGTGGAGCACTCTACCCAGTGGGCGCTGCTCTGTTACCACAGTATTAAAGCTATTAGTCCCTTCATGTCTTGCTCCTCAAGTGCCTGCTTGGGTGGCCTCCTCCCTTCTCATTGTCGCCCAACCCGAACAGCACCACCCCCTCAGCCGCTGCCCAGGGCGGCCTCGGTGCCCTACCGTGCACATCTGCCAGGCTACCTGGTGCAATATTTGAGCCGCCCAGCAGGTTTTTCCTCTCAGCCTGCTCCGGGGGCCCTGAGCTGTTCTGTCCCCACCTCGCCTGGGCTGGGCACTCGTAGGATCACTCACTCGGCTGGCGCTCCTCTGCCGGGCACAAGACTCGTGCACCGATTCCAGAGCAAAGATGTCCAGCATCTTTGCCTACCAGAGCTCTGAGGTGGATTGGTGCGAGAGTAATTTCCAGCACTCGGAACTGGTGGCTGAGTTCTACAATACGGTAAGGACCTGGGCAGGGGCTCTGGCCAGGGTGGGATGGGGCAGGTTTACCGAATGTTGGATTAAGACACAGCTCCTCCGCAGGGAATCTTGTTTGAGCGGTTGGCTGTCTCAACTTGTATCCATTCATTCATTCGTCCTCATGTAGAACTGAGATCAATGGTAGGTTTTTAGACTCACTTCTGAGGGATGGTGCTGTGATGGTGGGTGCATTGGCAGCCTTTGGAACTCCCAGAGGAGGCTCTTTGAGTCAATGAGGTTGAACGTAGGCAGACTTTCTGGAGAAAGTAAGGATGCCTGTCCTTTTATCTGCAATCCTCCAGCCAAGGATGTTCAACGCATCCCATTTTTCCCCTTCCATGATCCTATTTGAATCACTGCAATTTTTACCTTCCTGTACCCGATGACACACAGCGCTGGGAGTACTCAGTTCTCAGTCTTCATATGCAGCGACAGTGTTGGAGAAACTTGAAAGATGCAGGCAGGTAGAGGAGGCGACACAGCTTGCTGTCACTGCCTGGAACACAGCTGCTTAACCACAGCAAGCATCATCACTTCCCTTCTCTGGAGACAGGTTCTGGAACATGCAGCCCGGGCTAGCTGCCACGCGCGTCCTCTGGCATTTGGATCCGAACGCTGGGACTGGAAGCCCGCACCCACCACACCCAATGCTAGCTTTTACTCAGCGCTTGCTGTGTGTATATCGTACAGACCTTTCACCTTCACAATCTCATCTGATCCACACAGCCTTGTGGGGAGACGGGGAGACGCCAACAGGGGCGTCTCATTGTGCAGCAGGTGCTCCAGGGGACGAAGATAGCTGGAAACTAGCTTCGTACCTAAAGCTAGACTTTGAGCTTCAGCTTGGCAGATACAAGACACACTTGTGTGTGTGTATATGTGTTTCTGTGTGCGTCTGTGTGTTTCCTTGCAACAAAATGCAGATATGCGTGATAAAATGGCTTGGGGTAAAGGCTAACAACTTGAATTCAATCTCTGGAGCTCACACGCTGAAAGGAGAGAATCAAAAGTTGTCATGTGACCTCTGCCCTGCTTGGAATCCCCCAGGGAGGGGCTGAGGGCGTGGTCAGGGTGGAGCCCCGCCTAGAATCCCCAGTGAGGGGCTGGGGGCGTGGTCAGGGTGGAGCCCCTCCTAGAATCCCCAGTGAGTTGCTTGTTTCTGTGTGGTCTGACCATGGTTCTCAGTTACCACCCAGCTTTTTGTTTTTTTGTTTGTTTTGTTTTTTGTTTTTCGAGACAAGGTTTCTCTGTGGCTTTGGAGCCTGTCCTGGAACTAGCTCTTGTAGACCAGGCTGGTCTCGAACTCACAGAGATCCGTCTGCCTCTGCCTCCCGAGTGCTGGGATTAAAGGCGTGCGCCACCACCGCCCGGTTTACCACCCAGTTTTTAGACCAGTCTGAAACTACCATTTGGGAGCGGCTGGAGAGAACTGGGTTTCTACAGTTACTCTTTCTGCTCTCCCAGACGCCCTTATGGCCCAGAAATTCTCTAGTCACCTCAGTCCACTATGGTGGGTCCCCAATAAAAGGATCCTAGCGTGTACTGAGTCAAGTTTGCTTGGGCCCCCGGCCTCTCATCTCCAAATGTCCATCGTGCAGCCCCCTCAGCAGCCTTAGTGGGCAGCGCCCATCACGGCTGGTCACCACACAGCCCAGGAGAGGGAGACTTCACACCCTCAGCCACTGGGACATTTCCACGCGCAGCCTGGTGTTTCACAAAATGAGAATGAAACGTCCCTCAGTATGAATCCATTTGGCTTTGGTTCTTTGACTTTTGTCTGGGTCCCACTCAAGCTCAAGCGAGCTCAAGGCCCACATCCACCCCATCTGACCTCAGCCTCCCAAGTGCTATCAAAGGTGCCTGCCATCACACCTGACCTTATTTTTAATTTTTCCTAATACATCTTATTTATCCATGTATTTATTCTGTCTCTGCACACTTGCCTGTGTGGAGGTCGGGGGACCAGTGAGACCTAACTGGTGAGAGTTTCTGCTGTGCGAACTGGATCTTTTTTTCCAGGGTTTATTTCCACTGCACCAAGGTGGAGAGCCCTGGGGGATATGTAAATGAGCCTGGATAAGGTTGTAAGCAATAAAACTTTATTGGCAGAAGCAGGGTGTGGTGATGTCCCATGCCTGCCAACCTCAGGAAGGTGAGAAGCAGGGAAGATTGTCAAGAGCTAGGCCACCGTGGCCTGGGTGGTGACTTCCAATCTAGCCTGGACTACTGGATGTGGCTGTACAAAGGACAGGGTGGAAACTGAAGGGAAGGGAAGGAAAGAAAGAAAACCAATCACGGTGTGCCTATCACCCCAGCGCTTCAGAGACTGAGGCAGGGGGATTATCCCCAAGAGCGCCTCAGCTACATGGCGAGTTGAAGGCCAGCCTGGGCTACATGAGACCCTGTCAAAAAAGAGAAAAATAAGTTTGTTTGTTTCTTTGTTTTGGAGACATAGTTTCTCATTATGGCCCTGCCTATCCTGGAACTCACTTTGTAGACCAGGATGGCCTCAAACTCACAGAGATCCGCCTGCCTCTGCCTCCCAAGTGCTGGGATTAAAGGCGTGCACCACCACCACCCAGATACAAGTTTGTTTTTAGTGCATGTAGGCTATCCCCTTCCTGTTGCTCCGTGTTGGCAGCTGGCCAGCTCCAGAGTGCATAGACTGGAGGAACCATGGTCCAGCCTTGGCTAGTCAGTGCACTGTGACAATTAGTTTTAGCACGAGAAACCATCTCAGCAGACAGGATTTATAAACTTAGAAAGCAATTCAGGCTGTCGAGTCACACTTCCTATACACATAGATGGGAACAGGTGACAGAAGCTGTGACCACGTGAATGCACGTTTGCAGCTGGCGTGCATCTGAGTGTGTCAGTCCAGCACTGGGCAAGCAGAAACCCTGCTTCAAACAGGATGAAGAGCCATTGAGGAATGACACCCGAGGTTGTCCCTTGTCTTAGTTAGGGTTTCTATTGCCGTGAAGAGACACCGTGACCATGGCAACTCTTATAAAGGAAAGCATCTAATTGGGGCTGGCTTACAGTTTCAGAGGTTTAGTCCATTGTCAACCTGGGAAGAGCAGGGCGACAGGCAGGTAGACACGGTGCTGGTAAAGGAGCTGAGAGTTCTGTGTCGTGATCAGCAGACAGCAGGAGACTGAGATATACTAGGCCTAACTTTAGCCTTTGAGAACTCCACAGAACACACTTCCTCCAATAAGGCCACACCTCTTAATAGTGCTACTCCCTATGGGGCTATGGATTCCAATTCCATTCAAACCACCACTGATCCACACACACGGACAAAATAAAACAAGCAAATCACCAGAAGGCTACCCAGGAAAAAGCTAAGCATATTTACAAAGATTTCATGAGCCACAGCCCACAGTAGGGGAAAGTGGCTTTGAGAATGAATCACCTGCACTTGTCACAGGGTCTAGCTCATAGCCCAGGCTAACCTCTAACTCAAGATGCCTGTTTCCCAGTTGCTGGAATAACAGGCAATGCCATTGTACTGGTCTTCTCTTTTTTCTTTTCATTTTTCTTTTTTTTTCCTGCGGGGGGGCGGGGGAGTGGTGTTCCTGACAGGGTTTCTCTGAGTAGCTCTGGTTGTCTTGGAACTCACTTTGTAGACCAGGCTGGCCTTGAACTCACAGAGATCCTCCTGCCTCTGCCTCTCAAGTGTTGGGATTAAAGGCATGTGCCACCACTGCTCAGCTTTCTTGTCTATTCTTAATAATTTATTTTTTTTATACAAGGTCTCTCTACATAGCACTGGCTGTCCTGAAACACACTATGTAGACCATGCTGCCCTGAAACTCACCGAGAACCACCTGCCTCTGCATCCAGAGTGCCAGAATTAAAGGAGCACACCACCATTCCCACTAAGCAAACTTTTAAATTACACGTTGCAAAGACTTATTTTGGCCAGGAATGGTAACCAAGCTTTAATCCCAGCACTCCAGAAACAGGCAGGCGGATCTCTGTGAGTTCAAGGCCTGGTCTACATTGCAAGTTCTAGAACAGCCAAGGCTATATTAAGAGACCCTGTCTCAAAGTAACCAAAAACTTCTTTAAAATTTTAAATTATGCATATGTGTGTGTGGGGGGGTACGTGCATGTGAGTGTGGGTGCCCTCAGAAGTGTGTGTGTGTGTGTGTATGTGTCAGGACAAGCGGAAGATACAATACACAGAGGCTGGGTGTGTGACCAAGGGAACAGGCACCTGATTGCTAACTGAGGAAGGGGGTAATAGAAATGGAAATGGCGGCACTAGGAAATCAGGGTGGGAGTGAAAATGGTCTGAGACCACGGTGCCCAGGAGAAAGGCAACCTGGCTGGTGGTGTGGAAGAAGTTAGAGACCAGGTTGTATGAGGACGGAACCAGGGCCAAGCCAGAAGCAACCCGCTAAGGGGCGCATGCTTCTTTGTTGGAGAACAGGGACCCTCCTTGAGGGGTGGGCGTCACAGCCTGACATCAGCTGGGGCACGTGGCTGATGCAAGGCCGTGGGCTGAAAGAGCCAAGGAGGACCTGTGGGAAGGCCCAGAAGAGCTGGCTGCAGTGGGATGGAGGGTGACCTACCCTTTGCCCCTGTTTGGGTTTGCCAAATGCTTAGGGGAGTTTCAAGGCTCCCAGGCTCCCAGGCTCCCAGGGACTATGTTTCTTTACTTATCTGCACATGTGTGTTTGTTTGTCTATGTGTCTGTGTATCTGTGTGGGTGTGTGTTATATGTGTCCAGGAGCCTTGAGAAAAAGGCTCTGGCTTACTGGTGCTGGACTTACAGGCGCTTGTGAGCTGTCCAGTGTGGGAGCTGGGTCCTTCAAGCACTGCAATGCTCCTAATTGCTGAGGGCTGGGAAGATACGTGGGAACCATACAGCCTAAGCACAGACAAGGAGGCAGGAGCAAGTAGGAGCTGGGGGCCACGGCAGAGCGCTGGAAGGGGCCATGGACTGCCATGCACCATACCCTGCCCATGTCTTCCTCAGAGCCAGCTCACTGTTGGTCACTTCCGGCTCGTCCTTGAATGCTCTGTACCAAGGCTGGAAGTCTAGCCCTCTCTGGTCTACTATCTGCAGCCTCTGCTTTCCTGCTTATCCACTGGTAGAGTAAGGGTGGCTAAAGACAGGTTAGTTCAGACAGAGAGACAGACAGATATGGAAATGGACACACCCACAGTATTCCCTGGCAGATAAGAGGCCAGGATTACATAATTACTAGTGAAGGGCGTGTGCCCCAATCCATAGAGATAGACTTCTCTGGATTGTGTGTGTGTGCGCGCGCGCGTGTGTGTGCAAGCCAGAAGTCAATGTCAGGTGAGGCCCACCTTGCTATTTATTTATTTAGGTTTATTAGAGACAGGGTCACATTATGTAATTCTAGCTGTCTTGGAACTCATTATGTAGACCATGCTGGCCTTGAACTCATAGAAATCTGCCTGCCTCTACCTCCCCAGTGCTGGGACTAAAGGTGTGTGCCACCTAACCTGGGTCCGCTAGGAGAATGGCCAGTGCTCTAACTCCTTAGCCATCTCTCCAGCCCCTACCTGGCTTTTTAAAGTGGGTTATTAGAATCTGAACCCAAGCAGGGTGATGGCACACACCTTTAACCCCAGCACTCAGGAGGCAGAAGCAGGTGGATCTCTGAGTTTGAGGCCAGCCTTGTCTACAGAGTTTCCAGGACAGCCAGGGCTATACAGAAAAATCCTATCTCAAAAAAGAAAACCAAACCAAACCAAACCAATTAAAAAAAAAATGAAAAGAAGAGAAAAAAAAAACAAAGAAAGAAAAGAGTTTGAACTCGGCCCTCATGCTCACAAGGCACATACTTGCTGACTGAGCCATCTCCCCAAGCCTCCCTAGCTCTCTGTGAGTTGGTGGCCTCTGCCCTGATGGGCTCCTGGGGTGGATGGAGACATCCAGGCAGATGGGACAATAGTCTCTTCATTTCCTTCTTCACCAGCCAAGGAAGGAAGAAGCCGCCAGAGTCTTCTGGGCTCTGGGACATAGAGGGGACCAAAACAGATAGAAAACCTTGCCCGGGTGGATGTGGTGTTTTGGAAGGGGAGACAGACATTGCCGCTGTCAAGGGGCACAAGAAGTTAGGCCAGGACCTGGATGGGAGAGTTGAACTTTTTCATTCTCTGTCGATGAATGAAAGAATGAACTGCTGTTTTGAGATAGGCCTTATGTTGGCAGGGATGACCTTGAACTTCTGATCCTCATTCCTGCACCACAGCCAGGCTAACACCACTGGATCTAACCAGGCAGTGTTGGTGAAAGTCTTTAGTCTCAGCACTCAGAGGCAAAGGCAGGAAGATCTCTGTGAGTTTTAAGACAATCAGGGCTACACAGAGAGACTCTGTCTCAACAGAACAAAACAAAAGGAAGTACAGACAGGAGCGAACAAGCCTCTGTAGCTCGTGGTGTGTTGGAGCATTGGATAAAACTTTTTTTTTTAAAAAAATTATTTATTTGTTTATTATGTATACAATATTCTGTATTATGTATTATGTGCACAATAGTCTGTCTTCATATATGCCTGCAGGCCAGAAGAGGGCACCAGACCTCATTACAGATGGTTGTGAGCCACCATGTGGTTGCCGGGAATTGAACTCAGGACCTTTGGAAGAGCAGGCAATGCTCTTAACCTCTGAGCCATCTCTCCAGCCCCGTGGATAAAACTTGAGACTATGCAGCGAGAGGGCTTGGCAGGAAATGGGCTTGTAGCTAAGCGTGATGACTTGAGTTTGATCCTCAGGACCCATGTGGTGAAAGGAAAGGACTGACTTCCATAGTTTGCTCACTGACTCCACAGGTATGCCATGCAACCTCTTACCCCAATAAGTAAATAAATGAAAAAATAATTTGAAGCTGTTTCCACAGCAAACATGATTGTAATTACCACTGACATTTATTAATCGTATGTAATGCAATATATTTAACTGTAACCCTCATAAAACGCCTTTGAAGTAGCTTTCCCACCCTCTGTTTTGCTATGTAGCCTGGGCTGACTTAGAACTGGTTATCCTCCAGCCTCAGGCGCTGAGTCCTGAGATAAGAGACTCTTTCCACATCCTAACAAGAGGGAAATAAAGGCTCAGAGAGACTTAGTTACTTTCCCAGGGTCACAGAGCAGAACACCACACAGGAGCCTCGTTGAAAGCCCTTCTTGCTTAACTGGGCAGGGAGGTTGCCTGATTACCACCACATGGATGATAATTCCTACAGGTAAGTCTTGTCCTGAAGCAGGTGCTGTCTCCAGGTACTCCGCCCCAACCCACAACCCAGGCAGGCAGTAAACGGCAGCAAGCAATCCTGGAACAGGGGATAGAGGACAGGTGAGTCTGTGAGAACCAGAACGTAGGACAAGGGTGTAAAGTGATTCCTGGAGACAGTACACCCAACAGGTTTTCCCTACCACCTCTCCCTGCCTCCTCCAGATGCACAATAAGTAGGGTTGGTTACAGTGATTGCTTATTGGCTGGGTATGAAACCTATGACCTCTTCAAAGCCGGGGACTCTAGCCTGAACAACACACCTGTCTCCTCACTGGGGATTCTAGGCGGGGCTCCACCTCTGACCACGCCCCCAGCCCCTCACTGGGGATTCTAGGCGGGGCTCCACTCTGACCACGCCCCCAGCCCCCTCACTGGGGATTCTAGGCGGGGCTCCACTCTGACCACACCCCCAGCCCCTTATTGGATTCTAGGGTGGGTACTCCACCTCTGAGACATGTCCAACATCTATTGTTACCTAGTCCAAGCTACGTTTATTTTTCTGAGGTCTTTTTGTTTCCTTCTCTCTTTCTCCTCTTTTTAAACTACGAAGTCATTGTAGCTGTACTTGTTTGTCATTTTGACACCTAGAGTCATCTGTGAAGAAGAAACTCCAGATAAGAAAATTCCTTTCTCAGATTAGTCTGGGAGCAAGCTGTGGGGTTTTGTCTTCATCAAAGATTGATGTGGGAGGTGCCGTGCCTGGGCTGGTGGTCCTGGATTTTATAAGAAAACAGGCTGAACAAGCCAGGGCGAGCGAGCCAGTAGTAAGCAATACCCTTCATGGCCTTTGCGTCAGCACCTGCCGCTAGGTTCCTGTCTAGAAGTCCTGCCCCAGCGTCCGTTCATGATGGTCTGTGATCATGATATAAGCTGTCTACTCTCCAGGCTGCGTCACTCATGGTATAGCTCATCACAGCAGAGAAAGCAGGCTGACGTGAAACTGGCCTGGAATCCTGGCTGCCTCACAGGAATCTGCCGGCTTCTGGCGCTCGGGCTGGGGCTAAAGTCATGCTGTACCTCACCCAGTCTTGTTTATTTTTTTAATTATTATTTAAAAGAATTTTTAAATTTAAATGTATTTTGATCATAATCTTCCCCTCCTCTAAATTCTTCCAGATCCTCTCCTCCTTCCTACTCATCCACCTTTAAGTTCTTTCTCAAAAAAACAAAACAAAAACAGCAACAAAAACACCAGAGGTGGGTTGGAGGGATGGCTCAGAGGTTAAGAGCATTGCCTGCTCTTCCAAAGGTCCTGAGTTCAATTCCCAGCAACCACATGGTGGCTCACAACCATCTGTAATGAGATCTGATGCCCTCTTCTGGCCTGCAGGTGTACATGCAGGCAGAGTACTGTATACATAATAAATAATAAAGAAAACATTAAAAAAAAACACCAGACGTGGTGGTGTATGCCTTTAATCCCAGGAGGCAGGTCTCTGAGTTCAAGGCCAGCCAGGTCTACAGAGTTCCAAGACAGCCAAAGCTACACAGAGAAACTTTGTCTTGAAAAAAACCAAAACAATCAAACAGGTAAAAAGATAAAACAAAAACTGTCACAAGAAGTTGGACAAGACAAACCAACAGTAGGAAAAGAGCCCAAGAGCAGGCACGAGAATCAGAGACCTACGTGTTCACACACTCAGGGGTCTTGTATAAACACTAAGCTAACAGCTGTAAGATGTATGCAGGGTCCTGTGCTTGTTGCTGCAGTCTCTGTGAGTTCATGTAAGCCTTGCTTAGCTGATTCAGAGGGCTTTGCTCTCCTGGTGTCCTCCATCACCCGTGGCTCTTCCCCTTTCTGCCTCCTCTTCCGTGCGGTTCCCTTAGTCCTGAGGGGAAGGGATTTGATGGAGACATCGCATTTAGAGCTGTGTGTTCCAAGTTCTCTCTCTCTCTCTCTCTCTCTCTCTCTCTCTCTCTCTCTCTTTCTCTCTCTCTGCATGATGCCTCAGCCTTGGCTTTTGGTAGCAGATGTCAATTATCTGGTATAATGGGTTCCACATAACACTTTCATACATGTACAGCATGTTCTGACCAAAGCCCTTCATCCTCGCTTGCCCTCCTGTGGGTCCCCTTCCTCTTCCCAACCAGTCCCCTTCATCTTTAGATCTTTTTTCTCTTATCTTGTGATGCACTTGTTTGTATGAGCATGGGTATATTTTTAAAAGTTACACCTATTTGTGTGTATGTGTGTGTGCATGTGTGTGCATGCACATGCTACAGTGTACATGTGACTGTCAGAGGGCAGTTTATGGGGGTCGCTTCTCTCATTCTACCATGTGGGCTCCAGGGATCAAACTCAGGTCATCAGGTTTGGCAGCAAGCACCTTTAGCCATTGCATTGGCCTGAGGTCTATATCACAGATCACATATAGACACTGGAGAATATATATATTTGTGAATGTGTGTGTGCACTTGCGTGTGTGGATGTGGGACACACAGGCCATGGCACACGTGTGCAGGTTAGGGGACAGCCTGGGTGTAGTCCTTGCTGTCCACCTCCCTTAGAGGTGCCTCTCTTGGTTGTTTGCCGCTGAGCTGAGCACACCAGGCTGGCGAGCTTCTGGTGCTTCTCCAGTCTCTCTCTCTTGCCAGTCAGTAAGAGACCAGGATTCCAGTTGCACACTGCCTGTCTAGGTTTGCATGGGTTCTGGGGATTTGAACCCAGGTCCGCATGCATGACACTTCACCCACTCAACTGTCTCTGGGGCTGCCTTTCATCTTGGTCTCTTCTATCTCGGCTTCTGGAGTAGCTGGTCCCACAGGCAGTTGTTCCAGAGCCACCAAGTGTTCTTTTATGTTTATTTTATTTTTATTTTATGTGCTTCGGTTTTTTGCCTGCATGTGTGTCTGTGTGATGGTGTTGGATCCCTTGGAACTGGAGTTATAGACAGTTGTGAGCTTCCCTATGGGGGTCCTCTGGGAGAGCAGCCGGTGCTCTTAACTAGACGGAAACTGTAGCCACGGAGGCCAGTAAGTCCTGGAGCCTTTGAGTCAGCAACGCTAAGGGGGACTGTGCCTATTTCACAGATCAGATGTGGGTGCTGGGGAAGCAGTTACCATTCTAGAGCCTCACGGTTAGTCAGCAAGGTAGCAGGGATTAAAGCCCATGCAACTTAGACCCTAAGTGTGGGGATCAGAGGAAGCCCTGAGTGACTGTGTGCGAGTGACATGTCCACAGCTGTGTCAAGGACCCCGATGCCTCACACCCAAGGACGCGGCGAAGCCTCCTGTGGCGAGACTCAGGGAACCCGCGGAGCCAGCTGCTGGTCCAAGTGTGGATGCCGACTGTGTGCAAAAACAAGCGATCTCGACTCCCTCCTCAGAGATCACCACAGCCTGAGATGGTCCCCTTACAGAGACCTCCCTGGGAACCAGGTGAACCACATCTCAGCTGTGTACCACAGCCCTGCCTCCTCCACTCAAATAAAAAAATGTGTGGAGTATCTTGGCTGTTGCTGGTACATCCCCATCAGAGGGCATGGCCCATCTGGCCCCAACTTTTCTGTAAGTGTCTGTGTGTATGTCTTTTCTTGATTCCCTCATGGCCCCTGTCAAGTCTTCAGGAATAGGCTGTGCAGGACTCGGCACTCACACCTGCTAATTGTGACTCAATAAAACCTCAAGGGGCTGCCGAGACAGTTCAAGGGATAAACATACTCTTCAAACAAATGGGCCTGAATTCAAATCTACAGCACCTGCATAAAAAAGCTGGGCATAGCTGAGCGTGCATAAAGCCCAAATTGCTTGGTTCAGCCAAGCCTGGTGGCACCACCTGCCATCCTGGCATTCGTGAGATGGAGGCAGAAGGATCAAGAGTTCAAGGTCATTCTGGGCTATCTTATAGCACTAAGGAAAACACTGCTTCGTTCCTTCTTTATTTATTAATTTACGTGTGTGCACACATTCCCATGTGCCACAGCACGAAATATGGAGGCCAGAGGATTGCTTTCATGAGTCAGTTTTCTCCCACCATGTGGGGTCCTGGGGATGGGATTAGGTGGGCAGCCTGAGTGGAAAGCATAAGCACCTTCACCCGCTTGGCCCTCTAGCCAGCAGCCCGTTTCTACCTTTCTGCATTCCTACTCCCACGGCAGTGCACATCTGTAACATCTGCCCTCAGGAGGCTGAGTCGGAAGGCTTGCTTTGCCCAGGGCCTGACTGGGATGCAGAGTGAGAAGGAAAGAAAGAGAGGAAATGGGAGAGAAGAGGAAAAGCGGGAAGTGGAGGGGAGGGACAGGAAGTGGGGAGAGAGAGAGAGAGAGAGAGAGCAACTCCTTTACCTTTAGAAACACAAACAGGAAGCAACAGTTATGCCTGCATCTCATTGGTCAAAACCAAGTCACACGGCTGTGTGTAGCTGCAAGGGAGCCGGACAAGGACTTTTGCTACAATAGAAGAAAGCAGAGACGCAGATCAGCATGGTTTAGGTGTTGTTAGTCTCTAGGATTTACCCTTTACATGACTAAGCCATAGCACATCACCATTTGGCAGAGAGGGAAGAAAAGAGGATGGTGGTGGGGAACTTGTGTGGTTACCTATCGTGTTGCTGTGAGAAACTACTTGGCAAAAGCAATTTAAGAAGGAGTTTATTTCCGGCTCTCAGGCTTTGTAGCAGGGAATGCATGCTGGCAGGGCTGTCAGATGACAGTCTGTGGGAGTCGGTTCTCCCTTCACTATGTGGGTTCCAGGAATCTAGTTCAGGTCATCAGCTTGACAGCAAGCACCTTCACCGCTGAGCTCTTTCAGGCCCTTATGTCCCTGTTAGACAATGGTGGAATGCTAGTTTCAAACCCAGGTAATACCGCCATAGTCTTTTTTAAAAGTTTATTTATTGTATATGCACATGCCATAAAAAGGCACCAGATCTCTTTATAGATGGCTGTGGGCCATCATGTGGTTGCTGGGAATTGAACTCAGGACCTCTGGAAGATCAGCCAGTGCTCTTAACCTCTAAGCCATCTCTCCAGCCCCCCCCATAGTCTTTAAATATCATTTAGATAGCCTTCTCCCCTTCTCCTTAGACAAGATGGATGCTGTGCACTGGTATTGCTGAATTTATTTGTGTCTGTCAGAGACAAGGCGCTTTTTTTGAGACAGAGTTTCTCTGTGTAGCTCTGGATGTTCTGGAACTTGCTCTGTAGACTGGGCTGGCCTTGAACTCACAAAGATCCACCTACCTCTGCTGGGATTAAAGGCATGTGCCACCATCGCCCAGTGAAGACAGGGTCTTACACTGTGACAGGATCTTACACCATAGCCCAGGATGGCTTGGAACTCCTGGCATTCCTCCTGCCTCAGTTTCCAGATCTGTGAGATTAAAGGCATGTATCACCACACTGAACTAAATGCATGTATGGATTTTGGTTTTTGAAACAGGGTCTCACTGCGTAGCCCTGACATGCCTGGAATTCATTCTGTAGACCAGGCTGGCCTCAAACTCAGAGATCCACCTGCCTCTGCCTCCTGAGTGTTGGGATTAAAGGTGTGCACCACCATGTCTGTCTTGAACATTTTTAATCCATAATTACAGAGCCCACAGATTTAAAATTTCCCTCTAAGGGAAAAATGAAGAAGAATATCTGCAAAAGATTTAGTGAGTCCTCAACGCTTCCCTCGCTGAGTAAATGAAAGAACCAACAAAATAATGGCTGGAATGAAGGAATGGACGGCCAGGATCAGTGCGGGGGTGGGGGGAAGTGGGGGAGTCAGAATAGAGTCCTGCCTAGAACCCCCAGTCAGGGGCTGGGGGCGTGGGTATGGGCGGAGCCCCACCTAGAATGCCCCAGTGAGAGGCTGGGGGCGTGGTCAGGGTAGAACCCCCACCTAGAATCCCCCAGTGAGGGGCTGGGGGCATGGTCAGTGTAGAGCCTTGAACCTCCCAGTGAGGAGCTTGGGATGTGGATATGGGTGGAGCTTCTGCCTAGAATCCCCCAGTGAGAAGTTGAGGGCATGGTCGGGGTGGAGTTCTTTTTAACAGTATGCCAAAGGTTCAGGATTCCATTAGAAACAATGATTTTTTTTGTTTGTTTGTTTGTTGAGACAGAGTCTCAATGTGTAGCCCTGGCTGCCTGGGATTCTCTATATAGATGAAGCTGGCTTTAAATTCACAGAGATCAACCTATTTCTGCCTCCTGAATGTTAGGATCAAAGGCTAGGAATACTAATGAATAACATTTTTTTTAAATGAGGGGAGGGCTGGTTGGTGGCACACACCTTAAATCCCAACATTTGGGAGGCAGAGGCAGGTGGATCTCTGTGAGTTTGAGGCCAGCGTGTTCTACATAGCAAGTTCCAGGACAGCCATATTGTGAGACCCTGTTTTTTTTTTTTTTTTAAAAAAAAAAAACAAAACAAAAAACAGTAAACTAAAATCAGGAAGATGCTCTGCGAAGTTGACATTTGAGTGATGGACAAATCCAGGTTTGTTCCTGGACAACCCGAATGATGAACTGCCATGGGAGAGCTCTGGGCGGACGGGAGTCCCTGCTCTGTTCTCGTCTAACCAGCCTGTTTCTTGCTTCTCCTGTAGTTCAGCAATGTGTTCTTCCTCATCTTTGGACCTATCATAATGTTCCTCATGCATCCTTATGCCCAGAAACGGACCTGGGCCATCTACGGCGTCTCGGCCCTCTTCATGGTCATAGGTATGTGCTGGTGTGTGAAGCTGTGGAAGTGTTCTGGAAACAGTGCCCCCTCTTGACAGCCTCTGCTTGCTTCTGCCTCCCCACAGGTTTGTTCTCCATGTATTTCCACATGACACTCAGCTTTTTGGGGCAGCTGCTGGATGAGATTTCCATCCTGTGGTTGCTGGCCAGTGGCTATAGCGTGTGGATGCCCCGTTGCTACTTCCCGAAGTTCATCAAAGGAAACAGGTAGAGCAGGTGTACCCTCTCTGGACCCCGTGTGACTTTCTCCTATCCCAGATCCACCACTTGAGACCATTCGAGAGAGCTTCAAGTTCCTTCTCAACACCAGGCCACCTGAGAATTTTCCAAAGATCTTTCATGACTTTCCTGGGCTTCCACATACCTGTCCCATTACCGCCAGAAAGGCAGGAAGTTTTTCCTAGTTTTAAGTCACCTATGGGAAGGGGAATTCTAGGAGCCCATGCCAAGGGTCCTCTACACCTAAAGAACCCTCGTAATTCTTACACTGATACCTGTTCCCCATCTTCTGAACTCTCCAAGATTCTCTGAACCCCTCATCTGACATTTGCAGGCCCCTTGAGCCCTCTGACTCCTTCTTCATCCTCCCAGCTCACTCCAGGCTCTCTTTAGTTCTGGTCTGGTACCTCTGGGTTCTCTTGAATCTTGTCCTTCCTGAGCAGACCAGAGGGAACCTGGAGGCTCCTCCTGAGCCCAGCTGAACTCCTCGGAGTTCTTGGTTTGTCGAATCCACTTTGGCTGCCCAAGGTGACCTCGCTGATTCCTCCAGCACCTCTGGGACACCTGCCCATCTCTTCCCTTCCTCAGGTACTACTTCAGCTGCCTTGTAATTATGACCACTATAATCAGCACCTTCTTGACGTTTGTGAAGCCCACGATCAATGCATATGCGCTCAACAGCATCGCCATACACATTCTCTACATAGTGCACAAGGAGTACAAGAAGTGAGTGCCAGGGGCTGGGGGCGTGGTCAGGGTGGAGCCCCGCCTAGAATCCCCAGTGATGGATGGGGGCGTGGCCAGGGTGGAGACCCAGCCTAGAATCTCTCAGTGAGGGGCTGGGTGCTCAAGTGTAAAGTCCCTGCTTAATATATATAGTAGTATATGGGTTCTAGTCCCAGCACCATTAAAAAAAAAGCAATTATTAATTTTTTTTAGAAAGCAAGTGGTGGTTGTAGCTGCCTAGGAGAAGGGTTTCGGTTCTCCCTTGGAGTCCTGTACTGTTCTCCAGCATTCTGCGCTCTTAGCGGTCATTGACTCCAGTCTCCTGCAGGGGGCGCCATTGCCCATGATGACCCATTAACAGGACGGGTTCCGAGCAGTCAGTCCATCTGCCTGAAACATTGTCTACCTTAAAACAGGTTTTATAGTCACAGTGATGTGTGGCGGCCAGAGGTCAAAGAGTGGGTGCTGCTCATCAGCCTGGTGTTATCAGATTAGCTGCAAGTGCCTTCACCTGTTGAGCCATCTCAGCCGCCCAGAGCTTGTCTTTTTAAAATTTTTAGCTTTGGGGTTTCACGGACTCAGTGCACCTGGACTGGCTGTGAAGCAGAGAAGGACCCTGACCTACTGTCGCTCCTTCCTCCTGGCCATACAGGTGTGCGCCACCACGCCAGGCTCCTTAAGACACACGTTCTTTTGGTTCTTTGTTTTGACACAGGGCCTCACTGCGTCTCCCTGGCTGCCCTGGAACTCTCTATGTAGACCAGACTTGCCTTGAACTCACAGAGATCCTCCTGCCTCTGCCTGCCCTTGTATTAAAGCAGAATTTAACTTTCTTGATCATTATAGTTCCCCTCCCTTGTCCCAAGTGCTGGGGATTGAACCTAGAACCTCATTTTTTTTTTTTCGAGACAGGGTTTCTCTGTAGCTTTGGAGCCTGTCCTGGAACTAGCTCTTGTAGACCAGGCTGGCCTCGAACTCACAGAGATCCGTCTGCCTCTGCCTCCCGAGTGCTGGGATTAAAGGCGTGCGCCACCACCGCCCAGCGATAATTATGTTTTGTTTTTTCTTTCTTTTTTTTGTAGATGAGGAACATTTTATTTATTTATTTATTTTATTATTATTAATTTTTTCCATGATATTTATAGAGCTCTACATTTTTCTCTTCTCCCCTCCCTGCCTCTCCTCTCCCTCCTTCAACCCTCCCCCAAGGTCCCTATGCTCCCAATTTACTCAGAACATCTTGTCTTTTTATACTTTCTACTTCCCATGTAGATTAGATCTATGTAAGTCTCTCTTAGTGTCCATATTGTTGTCTAAATTCTCTGGGATTGTGGTTTGTAGGCTGGTTTTCTTTGCCTTATGTTTAAAAACCACATATGAGTGAGTACATGTGATAATTGTCTTTCTGTGTCTGGGTTACCTCACTCAAAATAATGCTTTCTAATTCCATCCATTTTCCTGCAAAATTCAAGCTGTCGTTATTTTTTTCTGCTGTGTAATACTCCATTGTGTAAATGTACCACATTTTTTTTTAATCCATTCTTCAATCGAGGGGCATTTAGGTTGTTTCCAGTTTCTGGCTATGACAAA
>PVIU01029425.1:0-17583 GCA_004026605.1 Ondatra zibethicus
CAGACCCAGAAAGAGAAGCAAGCTGCCAGCTCATACAGCAGCAATGGGGGTGCAGCAAATGTCTTTGCATCAGTGACATCACAACCCTTCATGCTAATGGAATGCTGTGAACTGCACTGATGGCAGCCATCCTGCTGGGCCACCAGGGCAAGTGTTGCCCTCAGACCAGTGTGACATGGCTATAGAGCCTTCTGAGGTGTATATCCAGGGCCACAATGCCAAAATGCAAACCCAGAAAAAAACCTCTTAAAGCTATTTGAAAGCACCCTGGCAGGTAGAACACTTTCTGAAACTAGAGCTGTCATACATATGTTTGGGCATTGCAGTCTGTGCAAGGAATCTGTGCACTGTTCCAAGTCACCAGCGTACAACCAAGGCATTTTGGAAGGCTTCTGAATGAGAACTGCATAAGGCTGACAGGCACAAGCAGACAGATGTCCTGTGACAAAGTCTGGGCTTGGGAGGCTGTGTCTCATACAGAGAACATTCAAAGGATATTTACAGTAGAGTTAAGGAAAACTCCAGATCGCACTAACATTTCCAGCATTTAACAACACTTAAAATTATTGAACAGTGATAAATGGGGCTTATTATCCCAGGGCTGGAGGGAGAGGCAGGTCCCTGTGATCTGTCAGAAAAAGACAAGCATTACTTGGCATTTTAAACACAATTTTCTGAAAGTAATTGGTGTGGGATGGTAGCAGGAAAGGACAGACATTTTAACAGAAGACAATAAGTGGAGTAAAGTAGGTCTAAAGTGACCCGATGTGTAAAAGGAAATCTAAAGAGCAATGAGAAATGCAGTAAGCACTGTGTCTCCTCACTGCTCTGCTTTGCCCAGTTAGGTAACATTAATGCAAGCAGAGAGGTTCTGTAGAAATCAGGCGGGGATGATTTTGTTCTATGGCACTGAGCAAGGCTTTAGACCACACCAAAAATTCCCAGAAGGCAGTGTGGAAAAGAAGGCTTTAGTGTACATATAAAGATTCATACTGAAGCCAGGTATGGTGGTACACACATTTAATTCCAGCGCCCAGGAGACAGACACAGGTGGATCTCTGTGAGTTTGAGGCCAGCATGATCTACAGCGTGAGTTCCAGCACAGCTAGAGCTACATGGTGAGACCCTTTCTCAAAACAACAAACACTCAGAAATAAAACAAGTAAACAACCTTCACCCCTAACATTCAAACTGAAATCCTTAAAATCACCCACTTTAACAGTGAGACTTTTGTGATTCAGATGGCTTTTAGGTTGGTCTGGCAGTAGGCTTCATTACCACAGAAGAAAGGCCTCAAAGCCATTGTAGGTGCCCTCTCAGGCTGTGGGAGGGAGTGTGACAGGGGAAGGTTTAGGGCAAGGTGTCAGGAGGTCCTTTGGATGCATTCACTAAGTCTTCCAGGTTCCTAAAAGGTCCCAGAGGACGGAGTCCTTAGTCTTCACTGCAAGCGAGGAGGTGGGAAGGCCTGCCATGGGACACACAGGCAGGGATGAAAAGGCCTATCATCAGGGAGCTGGTGTATATAGCGTGACCTCCTGTGTACCTGAGGCCTGTAGAGGCCCCTGAGGAGTAAAGGGTACCTCTGCATCCCCTCTGCCTTGGACATTCCAGAAAGTTCAACAGAGGACACCTTAAATGCTGGAATGACAGTATGGGACCTAATTGACCACTTTTGGAGGCAAATGAATCTAGTTAGTGATGGTGACATCAATATACCCAACCAGATCTTTCAAACTCTCTGCTGGCATTTTCCTAAAGGGCTGCGTGATATGGAATCTATCTGCCAAAGCAAGCTTTATTATTGAACTCAGAGATATTTTCTTTTGGAAGACCAGACATGAACTCTCACAAATGATGGGTTTTCAGAAGAGACTGCATGGGGTCAGTGATTTGGCTTTTACCTCATTGTTTTACCCATCCCACATGGTTTTCAGTTTATATACAAACAATTAACAAGCATGAATATCACAGAACCACAATAACCAGTTGAACCTGGCAAAGAAGTACCTTGCTTCTCAGAGGACACATGGTTGTTCAGCTCCCCAGCAGATATCAGGAGAATTAATTAAGAACAATACTTTGAGCTTTTGACTGCAAGTTCCTGGGCCAGCAAGGGGCCCTGATCCAGGGCCGGCAGATTCATCTGGACCCCCGGTAAGTGGGTCCCAACCCATCCCCGAGGCTTTCTGGCCACTTAGAGCCCCCCTCTACTGACTTTTCTGCTTATCCCAACCCAGCTTGCCCCTGGGCACCCCTTTCCATCTGTGGAGTCCTAGCTGCCCCTGCACTCAGCCTGGTTCCGGGATGAGGCTTTGGGGGAAGGGTGAGCCCAGGGCTACAGGGGTCCCCTTGTCACACAGAGCAGAGCTGAGCAGAGCAGGCAACTTTCAGTAAGCCTGCCCTTTTGACTGTGAGTGCCTTGGCCAGCAAGGCGCCCGGATCCAGTGCCGGCAGATACATCCGGACTCCGGTAAGTGGGTCCCACCCCGTCCCCAGGATCTCTGGCCACTTAGGGCCCCCCTCTACTGGCTTTTCTGCTTATCCCACCCCAGCTTGCCCCCGGGTACCCCTTTCCACCTGCGGAGTCCTAGCTACCCCGACACTCAGCCTGCTTCTGGGCTGAGGCCTTGGGGGAAGGGTAAGCCCAGGGCTACAGGGGTCCACTTGTTCCATGGAGCAGAGCTGAGCAGAGCGGGCAACTTTCAGTAAGCCCACCCTTTTGACTGCGAGTTCCTGGGCCAGCAAGGGGCCCTGGTCCACTGCTGGTGGATACACCCGGACTCAGGGACCAAGCCACCGAGACTCTCCTGAACACTTTCGAAGGAAGAGATGGGCAGGCACCAATCCAAGAATTCATCCAACAACCTGAAAAGCAACATGATAACACCAGAATCCAGAGAGTATGCAACAGGAAAACCTGAGCAACCTATCCCAGAAGAAGCAGGAGAAATTGACTTTAAACGTAACATTATGAAAATGATAGAGACTTTTAAAGAAGAGGTGAAAAACTCCTTTAAAGAAAGGGATGAGAAAACTAACAAAAAGTCAGAAGAAATGAATAAATTCCTCAAAGATACCCGAGAAAACCAAGAAAAGGCAATCAAACAGGTAACGGACAGATAAAACATGAACTCAGAAACATCGATGCAAAAATTCTCAATAAAATACTGGCAAACAGAATCCAAGAACAGATCAAAAAAAAAACATTCATTATGAACAAGTAGGCTTCATTCCAGAGATGCAGGGCTGGTTCAACATATGAAAATCTATCAATATAATCCATCATATAAATAAACTGAAAGAAAAAAACCATTTGATCATTTCATTAGATGCTGAAAAAGCATTTGACAAAATTCAACACCCCTTTATGATAAAGGTCTTGGAAAGATTAGGGATGCAAGTTCACATCTAAATATAATAAAAGCAATATATAGCAAGCCGACAGCTACATCAAATTAAATGGAGAGAAAATCAAAGCGATTCCACTAAAATCAGGAACAAGACAGGGCTGTCAACTCTCCCCATATCTCTTTAACATAGTATTTGAAGTTCTAGCAATAGCTAAAAGACAAAATGAGGAGATCATGGGGATTCAAATTGGAAAGGAAGTAGTCAAACTTTCATTATTTGCCGTTGATATGATAGTGTACATGAGTGACTCCAAAAACTTTACCAAAGAACTTGTACAGCAGATAAATACCTTCAGTGATATGGCAGGATACAAGATCAAGTCAAAAAAATCAGTAGCCCTCCTATACACAAAGGATAAAGAAACAGAGAGGGAAATCAGAGAAAGATCATCTTTCATGATAGCCACAAATAGTATGAAGTATCTTGGGGTAACACTAACCAAGGAAGTAAAAAATCTATTTGACAAGAACTTTAAGACCTTCAAGAAAGAAATCAAAGAGGATACCAGAAAATGGAGGGATCTCCTATGCTCCTGGATTGGTAGGATCAATATAGTAAAAATGGCAATTCTACCAAAGGCAATCTATAGATTCAATGCAATCCCCATCAAAATCCCGACAAAATTCTTCACAGACCTTGAGAGAACAATAACTACCTTTATATGGAAAAACAAAAAGGCCAGGATAGCCAAAACAATCCTATACAATAAAGGAACTTCCGGAGGCATTACCATCCCTGACTTCAAACTCTATTACAGAGCTACAGTAATGAAAACAGCTAGGTATTGGCATAAAAACAGACAGGTTGATCAATGGAATCAAATTGAAGAACCAGATATTAATCCACAAACATATGAACACTTCATATTTGACAAAGAAGCTAAAAGTATACAATGGAAGAATGAAAGCATCTTTAACAAATGGTGCTGGCATAACTGATGTCAACCTGTAGGAGAATGAAAATAGATCCTTATTTATCTCCATGCACAAAACTCAAATCCAAATGGATTACAGACCTCAATATTAATCCGAACACATTTAAACTGCTAGAAAAGAAAGTGGGAAGTGGCCTGCAATACATGGGCACAGGAGACCACTTCCCACGTAAAACCCCAGTGGCACAGACAATAAGAGCACCAATGAATAAGTGGGACCTCCGGAAACTGAGAAGCTTCTGTAAAGCAAAGGACACTGTCATTAAGACAAAAAGGCATCCTACTTAATGGGAGAAGATCTTCACTAACCCCACATCAGACAATGATCTGATCTCCAAAACATACAAAGAAGTCAAGAAAATAGACATTAAAATTCTAAATTACCCAATTAAAAAATGGGGTAATGATCTGAACAGAGAATTCTCAACAGAAGATGTTCGAATGGCCAAAAGATAATTAAGGTCATGTTGAACTTCCTTAGCAATCAGGGAAATGCAAATCAAAACAACTTTGAGATAGCATCTTACACCTATCAGAATGGCTAAAATCAAAACACCAAGTATTGCCTATGATAGAGAGGATGTGGAGTAAGAGGAACACTGACCCATTGCTGGTGGGAATGCAAACTTGTGCAACCACTTTGGAAATCAGTGTGGTGGTTTCTCAGGAAATTGGGAATCAACCTACCTCAGGATCCAGCAATACCACTCTTGGGAATATACCCAAGAGATGCCCATTCATACTACAAAAGCATTTGTGCAACTATGTTCATAGCAGCATTATTTGTAATAGACAGAACCTGGAAACAACCGAGGTACCCCTCAATGGAAGAATGGATCAAGAAAGTGTGGAATATATACACATTAGAGTACTACTCAGTGGCAGAAAAAAATGATATCTTGAATTTTGCATGCAAATGGATAGAAATAGAAAACGCTATCCTGAGTAAGGTAACCAAAACCCAAAAAGACGATTATGGTATGTACTCACTCATTACTAGATCCTAGCCATAAAACAAAGGATACCAAGCATATAGCTCACAAGAACATAGAAGCCAAATAGCAAGGTGAACCCAAAGAAAATCATATATAGATCCTCTTGGAAATTGGAAGCAAACAAGTTTGACAGGCAAAAGTTGGGAATACTAGGGTGGGGATAGAGGTGGAGGTAGGGGGGAGGGGGAAGGGGAGAGTGGGAAGGAGAAGGGAGAAGGGAAGGACTGGGGAGAGCTTGGGGGAGTACCAGGGTGGAGATGGAGGAAAGATGGATATTGGAGAAGGGAATAAGATATCTACATTTTTGGAGTCATTTTAGCACTGGCAGGATACTTGGCTCTAGAGGAGATCCCAGGTGTCCACAGGGATGACCCCAGCTAGGTACTTGGGTAGTAGAGGAGAGGGTGCCAGGACTAGCATTGTCCCATAGTCACATTGATGAATATCTTGATCACCACCAATAGAAATTTCGTCGGATGGATGGAGATAGAGACAGAGACCCACATTCACATCACAGCAATGGATTGAGCTCTCAAGGTCCAGTCTAAGAGCAGAAGGTACGAGAAGATGAGCAAGGAAGTTAGGACGTTGAGGGGCTCGACCACCCACTGAGACAGTGTGCCTGATCTAATGGGAGCTCACCTAATCCAGCTGGACCGGGACTGAATGAGCATATGATCAATCTGGACTCTCTAAAAGTGGCTGCCAATGAGTGCAGACTGAGAAATCATCAACAATGACACTAGGACCTATCTCTTCTGCATGTATTATATTCTTGGGAACCTAGTCGATTTGGATGCACAACTTCCTAGGTCGGGATGGAGGCCGGAGGGCCTTGTACTTCCCACAAGGCAGGGCACCATGCCCTCTTTTATGGCAGCAAAGGGAGGGAGGATGCGGTGAGCAGGATGGGACTGCGAGAATGGGAGGAAATGTAAATTTTTTTGAATGGAAAAAAATAAAAGAATATGGAAAAAACAGACATTATCTCAGAGTAAAAGTTTGGGAATAGGTGTTTTCAAACAAAGGGCCCTAAGAAACAAACAGGTGTGGCTCTAATATCTAACACAATCACCTTCAAACGAAAATCAATCAGGAGACATGGAGATGGACACTTCCTACTCATAACAGGAAATATTCATCAAGATGAAGCCTCAATCCTGAATATCTATGCCCCTAATATAAAAGCACCATCATATGTAAAAAGAAACATTACTAGAACTCAAAGCACACATCAAACACCACACACAATGGACAGGTCAACCAGACAGAAACTTAACAGAGAAATAAGAGAACTAACAGATGTAATGAATCAAATCGAGTTAATAGACATCTATAGAACACTCCATGCTAACAGGAAAGAATATACCTTCTTCTCAGCATCTCATGGAACCTTCTCGAAAATTGATCAAATACTCAGTAACAAAGCAAACATCCAAAGTTACAAAAATGTTGGAGTAACCACCTGTGTCTTATTGGATCACCATGGAGTAAAGTTAGAATGTAACAACAATTCCACCCCCAAAAAGCATACAAATTCATGGAAACTGAACAGTCAACTACTGAACCACTCCTGGGTCAAGGAAGAAATAAAGAAAGAAATTAAAGTCTTCCTTGAATTCAACGAAAATAAAGACTCAATGTACCCCAACCTATGGGATACTATGAAAGCAGTGCTAGGAGGAAAGTTGATAGCACATAGTGCCCACATAAAGAAAACGGAGAAAGCACACATTAGTGACTTAACAGCACACCTGAAAGCTCTGGAAAAAAGAAGCAGACTTACCCAGAAGGAGTAGAAGACTGGAAATAATCAAACTGATGGCTGAAATCAACAAAATAGAGACACAGAAAACAATCCAGAGATTCAATGAAACAAAGAGCTGGTTCCTTGAGAAAATCAACAAGATCGACAAACCCCTATCTAAACTAATCAAAAGGCAGAGAGAGAACACTCAAATTAACAAGATCAGGAATGAAAAGGGGGACATAACAACAGACACTGAGGAAATTCAAAGAATCATTAGGTCTTAATATGAGAGCCTGTATGCCACAAAATTGGAACATGTACAAGAAATTGAGAGGTTTTGAGATAAATACCATATACCGAAATTAAATCAAGACCAGGTGAACAATTTAAATAGACCTATAAGTCACGAGGAAATAGAAGCTGTCATCAAAAACCTCCCAACCAAAAAAGCCAGGACCAGATGGTTTTAATGCAGAATTCTACCAGAACTTCCAAGAAGAGGTAATACCTATACTTCTTAAGGTGTTTCACATAATAGATCAGAAGGGTCATTGCCAAACTCTTTTTATGAAGCTACAATCACCCTGATACCAAAACCAGAAAAAGAGACAAACAGGAAAGAGAATTATAGACCAATCTCACTTATGAACATTGATGCAAAAATTCTCAATAAAGTACTGGCAAACCGAATCCAAGAACACATTAATAAAATCATCCATTATAATCACATAGGCTTCATTCCAGAGATGCAGGGCTGGTTCAACATACCAAAATCTGTCAATGTAATCCATCATATAAAAAAACTGAAAGAAAAGACCATATGAACATTTCATTAGATGCTGAAAAAGCTTTTGACAAAATTCAACACCCCTTTATTTTAACGGTCTTGGAGAGATTAGGGATAGAAGGATCATATCTAAGTATAATAAAAGAAATATATAGCAAGCCGATAGCAAACATCAAATTAAACGGAGAGAAACTCAAACGATTCCACTAAAATCAGGAACAAGACAAGGCTGTCCACTCTTGCCATATCTCTGTAATATAGTGCTTGAAGTCCTAGCAATAGCTATAAGACAAAATAAGGAGATCATGGGGATTCAAATTGGAAAGGAAGAAGCCAAACTTTCGTTATTTGCAGATGTTATGATAGTGTACATGAGTGACTCCAAAAACTCTACCAAAGAACTTCTACAGCTGATAAATACCTTCAGTGATATGGCAGGATACAAGATCAACTCAAAAAAATCAGTAGCCCTCCTATACACAAAAGATAAAGAAACAGAGATGGAAATCAGAGAAACATCACCATTCACGATAGCCACAAAGAGCATAAAGTATTGTGGTGTAACACTAACCAAGGAAGTGAAAGATCTATTTGACAAGAACTTTAAGACCTTCAAGAAAGAAATCAAAGAGGATACCAGAAAATGGAAGGATCTCCCATGCTCCTGGAATGGTAGGATCAATATAGTAAAAGTGGCAATTCTACCAAAGGCAATCTATAGATTCAATGCAATCCCCATCAAAATCCCAACAAAATTCTTCATAGACCTTGAGAGAACAATAACTACCTTTATATGGAAAAACAAAAAGATCAGGACATTGTTTCATTGATTCTTTGGATTTTTTCTGTGTCTCTATTTTGTTGATTTCAGCCATCAGTTTGATTATTTCCAGTATTCTACTCCTCCTGGGTGAGTTTGCTTCTTTTTTTTTCTAGAGCTTTTAGGTGTGCTGTTAAATCTCTAATGTGTGCTTTCTCCATTTTCTTTATGTGGGCACTATGTGTTATGAACTTTCGTCTTAGCACTGCTTTCATAGTGTCCCATAGGTTGGGGTATGTTGTGTCTTTATTTTCGTTTAATTCAAGGAAGACTTTAATTTCTTTCTTTATTTCTTCCTTGACCCAGGAGTGGTTCAGTAGTTGACTGTTCAGTTTCCATGAGTTTGTATGCTGTCAGGGGGTGGAAGTATTGTAAAATTCTAACATTACTCCATGGTGATCCGATAAGACACAGGTGATTACTCCAATTTTTTGTATCTGTGGATGTTTTCTTTGTTACCGAGTATGTGATCAATTTTTGAGAAGGTTCAATGAGATACTGAGAAAATACTGAGAGAACAATTACTAAGTTTATATGGAAAAACAAAAAGCCCAGGGTAGCCAAAACAATCCTATACAATAAAGGAACTTCCGGAGGCATTAACATCACTGACTTCAAACTCTATTACAGAGCTACAGTAATGAAAACAGCATGGTATTGGCATGAAAACAGAGACGTTGACAAATGGAATCGAATCAAAGACCCGGATATTAATCCACAAACATATAAACACCTCATATTTGACAAAGAAGCTAAAAGTATACAATTGAAGAATGAAAGCTATTTTAACAAATGGTGCTGGCATAACTGGATGTCAACCTGTAGGAGAATGAAAATAGACCCTTATCTATCACCATGCACAAAATTCAAATCCAAATGGATTAAAGACCTCAATATAAAACCGACCACATTGAACCTGATATTAGAGAAAGTGGGAAGTAGCGTGCAATACATGGGCACTGGAGACTACTTCTTGTGTAAAACCCCAATGGCACAGACAATAAGAGCAACAATGAACAAATGGGACCTCCTAAAACTGAGAAGCTTCTGTAAAGCAAGAAACACAATCATTAAGACAAAAAGGCAACCTACTGAATGGGAGAAGATCTTCACCAACCCCACATTAGACAAAGGTCTGATATTGAAAATATACAAAGAACTCAAGAAACTACACATTAAAATGCTAAATCACCCAATTAAAAAATGGGGTAATGATCTGAACAGAAAATTCTCAACAGAAGATGTTCAAATGGCCAAAAGATAGTTAAGGTCATGTTCAACTTCCTTAGCGATCAGGGAAATGCAAATCAAAACAAAGTTGAGATACCATCTTATACCTGTCAGAATGGCTAAAATCAAAACACCAACGATTGCCTATGATAGAGAGGATGTGGAGTAAGGGGAACTCTCATCCGTTGCTGGTGGGAATGCAAACTTGTGCAATCTCTTTGGAAATCAGTGTGGTGGTTTCTCAGGAAATTGGGATTCAACCTACCTCAGGATCCAGCAATACCACTCTTGGGAATATACCCAAGAGAAGCCCAATCATACTACAATAGCATTTGTGCAACTATGTTCATAGCAGCATTATTTGTAATAGCCAGAACCTGGAAATAACTTAGGTGCCCCTCAATGGAAGAATGGATCAAGAAAGTGTGGAATATATACACATTAGAATAATTCTAAGTGGTAAAAAACAATGATATCTTGAATTTTGCATGCAAATAGATGGAAACAGAAAACGCTATCCTGAGTAAGGTAACCCAAACCCAAAAAGATGATTATGATATGTACTCAATCATTAGTGGACCCTAGCCATAAAACTAAGGACACTAAGCTTATAGCTCACAAGCCCAGAGAAGCCAAATAGCAAGGTGAACTCAAAGAAAGCATATACAGATACTCCTGGAAATTCGAAGCAAACAAGATAGCTAGGCAAAAGTTGGAAGCACGGGGATGGCCATAGTGGTGGGGGTAGGGAGTATGGGGGAAGGGGATAGGGGGAAGGAGAAGGGAAGTACTGGAGAGAGCTTTGGGTATTGGGAGGGTGGAGATGGAGGAAAGGTGGATATTGGAGAAGGGAATAAGATATCTACATTAAGAGAGTCATTTTAGGACTGGCATGATACTTGGCTCTAGAGGGGATCCCAGGTGTCCACAGGGATGTCCCCAGCTAGGTACATGGGCAGCAGAGGAGAGGATGCCTGAACTAGCATTGTCACATTGATGAATATCTTGATTACCACCATAGAAATTTTGTCAGATGGATGGAGATAGAGACAGAGACCCACATTCACATCAGAGCAATGGACTGAGCTCCCAAGGTCCAGTTGAAGAGCAGAAGGTGGTAGAAGATGAGTAAGGAAGTTAGTACTGTGAGGGCCTGGTCCACCCACTGAGACAGAGTGCCTGAACTAATAGGAGCTCACCAAATCCAGCTGGACTGGGACTGAATGAGCATATGATCAAACTGGACTCTCTGAATGTGGCTGCCAATGGGTGCAGACTGAGAAGCCATCAACAATGACACTAGGACCTATCTCTTCTGCATGTATTATATTCTTGGGAACCTAGTCTATTTCGATGCATACCTTCCTAGGCCCGTATGGAGGGGGGAGGGCCTTGGACTTCCCACAAGGCAGGGCACAATGCCCTCTTTTAAGGAAGCAGGGTCAGGGAGTATGGGTGGGGGGCAAGCGGGAGGGGATTAGGAGTAGGGGAGGAAATGTAAATTTTTTTAATGGAAAAAAAGAACAGGACTTTAATACAAAATTTAAAGAAGAAGTTTTTGTGTGCTGACTACATTTCTTAAGCATAACTAGTTAAACTAGAAGTTTCTGATTAATAATTGTAGAAAAACCCAGCAATGCTATTGCACTTTTTGAGTCTTTCTGCTCCCTTGCTGGGTGCCTGGGAACACAGCCTTGGTAACCTTAGTAACCCATGGGCCTGGAACAAAGGCAAATGTGCTCGATTTGCATCAGAATCTAGCTGGCTGTATTAAAACAAATCTCTTTGGAGACTTTGCTTTCAGATCTAGTGGGGTGCTTAAAAGAACCCAGGTGAGAAGGGAATTTTTTTCTCTGGGGCTGGCTTAGTGACTCAAGCCTTATTCCTGTATCTCTAGGGGTAAAGGCATAAACAGTTAATTTCCTGGGGCTATGATGTTATGTTAATTGAAACCAAGGTGAGGGATGCATATAGAATATTAATAGTTTGGTAGCTAGAGCAAAAGGCCAGTAGATTGCATCTTCCTGAGTCTGATGCTAGAGAATTTAGGGCTATGCAGACCTGTTTATCAAAAAGAACAGACAAATTGTCTCTCTGCTCAGTGCCTCCTGCTTAGGACTCCTTTCTTGTCAATGAATCTTGTCAATAAGGATAGTTGTGGGGGACAAACAAAAAGATTTGACCATTAGAAGAAAGGTTTGGCTGAGTGAATACTTTCACACCAGGGCTTCACAGTGTGGACAAAGCTATACACTTGCCCATACAGGAAAAGTCAGGTTTCAAGAATGATTTATAAATGGTTAGAATATTATGGAAGGGAGAAACATCATGATTTCACAAGATTTCTACTTAATTGACAATGTCTATCCAAAATACAAGTGTTCCCTAAGTTTTTCAATTGTGGTTCCTTATATGGAGTGTACAAATTCCCATGAGTCTGTCCAGTGGTCTCTAAATGTGTGCTCACATCATTGGTGAGTGGGAGAGAAGCATCCATCTACAAGCTGCTATGAACATAGTTGAGCAAGGGTCATTGTGATAATTTAAGCAACTTTTGGGTAAATGCCCAGGAAGTAGATTGAGGTAGATCAAGTCTCAATTTTCTGAGAAACCAACATATTGATTTCCAAAGTGGCTATAAAAGATTAGAGTCCCACCAGCAGACGAAGAGTTTCCCCCTTCTACCACATCGTCTTCAGTGTAGGTTCTCATTAGTGTTTTTGATCTTAGCCATTTCTAACAGGTATAAGATGGAATCTCAAATATTTTAATTTTCAAATCCCTGATAGCTAAAGATTTTGAAAAATTCTTTGTTTCTTGGCCATTTGACATTCCTCCATTGAGAATTCTCTGTTTAGAGTTAACCATTTTTAACTGAGTTATTTTTTAAGGTCTATTTCTTGATTTCTTTATATATTTTGAATATCAGCCTTCTGTCAGAAGTGGGGTTGGTGAAGATTGTTTCACATTCTATAGGCTGCTGTTTTATACTATTGACTATATCCTTTGTATTACAGAAGCTTTTCAGTTTCATGAGGTCCCATTTATTGTAGATCTTAGTGCCTACACTATTGGTGTTCTGTTCAGAAAGTTGTCTCTTGTACCAATACCCATCTTCTCATCTTCCAGGTTCAGTGTATCTGTATTTATGTTGAGGTCTTAGATCCACTTGGACTTGAGTTTGGTGGAGGGTGATAGATATACACTATTTCCATTCTTCTACATGGTGACATCCAGTTAGACCAATACTATTTGGTGAGGATGCTTTCTTTTTTTTTCATTGTATAATTTTAGCTTCATTCTCAAAATTCAAGTGACCATAAATGTGTGAATTTACATATACATCTTCAATTCACATATATTGAGCAACCTGTATGTTCTTACATCAATACCATTCAGTTTTTATTACTATTGCTTTGTAGTAGAGTTTGAAATCAGGGATAGTAAAATTAAAGAACTCTTCTCCCATTCAGTAGGTTTTCTTTTGTATTGTAGACTGTGTCCTTTGCTTTATAGAAGCTTCTCAGTTTCAGAGGTCCCATTTATTCATTGACGCTCTTATTTTTTGTGCTAACTAGGTTATATTTAGGCAGTCATCTCCTGTCCCCATGCATTGAAGGCTACTTCCCACTTTCTCCTCTATCAGGTTCATTGTAGTCAGATCTATATTAAGGTCATTAATCCATTTGGACTTGAGTTTTGTGCATGGTAATAGATATGGATCTATTTTCAGTATTCTACAGGTTGACAGCCAGTTATGCCAGCACCACTTGCTGAAGATATTTTATTTCCATTGTATAATTTTAGCTTCTTTCTCAAATATGAGGTGTGCATAGGTGTGTGGATTAATATCTGGGTCTTCAATTCAGTTCCATTGGTCAACGTCTCTGTTTCTATGGCAATACCAAGTTGTTTTCATTACTATAGCTCTGTAATAGAGCTTGATGTCAGGGATGCCAATGCCTCTGGAAGTTCCATTATTGTAAAGGAGTATTTTGGCTATCCTAGGTTTTTTTGTTTTTCCATATGATGTTCATTATTGTTCTCTCAAGGTCTGTGAAGAATTTTGTTGAGATTATGATGGGGATTGCATTGAATCTATAGATTGATTTTGATAGGATTCCCATTTTTACTATGTTGATCCTTTCTATTTAAGAGCATGGGAAATCTTTCCATTTTCTGGTATCCTCTTCAATTTCTATCTTCAAAGACTTAAACTTCTTGTCAAATACCCCTTTCACTTCCTTGGTTAGTGTTACCACAAGATACTTTATAACATTTGTGGCTATTGTGAAAGGTGATATTTCTCTGTTTTCCCTCTGAGCTTCTTTATCCTTAGTATATAGGAGGGCTACTAATTTTTTTGAGTTGATCCTATATCCTGCCACATCACTGAAGGTATTTATCAGCTATAGGAGTTTTTTGATAGAGTTTTTGGGGTCACTTATGTACACTATCATTATCATATCTTCAAAAAACAAAAGTTTGACTTCTTCCTTTCCAATTTGAATCCCCTTGATCTCCTTATGCTGTCTTATTGCAATTCCTAGAGCTTCAAGCACTACGTTGAAGAGATATGGAGACAGTAGACAGCCTTGTCTAGTTAATGATTTTAGTGAAATCACTTTCTGTTTCTCTCCATTTAATTTGATGTTAGCTGTTGGCTGGCTGTATATTGCTTTTATTATATTTAGATATAGTCTTATATCCCTAATCTGCCCAATACCTTTATCATAAAGGAGTGTTGAATTTTTTCAGATACTTTTTTGGCCTGTAGTGAAATGATCACATGCTTTTTTTTTCTTTCAGTTTATTTGTATGATGGATTACATTGATAGATTTTTGTATGTTGAACCCGTACTGCGTCTCTGTGATGAAGCCAACTTGACCATAATGGGTGATTTTTTGATGTATTCTTGGATTCAATTGGACAGTATTTTATTGAGAATTTTTGCAACCATTTTCATGAGTGAGATTGGTCTGTAATTCTCTTTCTTGGTTGAGTCTTGTGCGGTTTTGGTATCAGGTTAACTATAGCCTCATAAAAAGAGTTTGAAAATGTACCTCTGTTTCTAATATGTGGAACACTTTCAGGAGTATAGGTATTAGCTCTTCTTGGAAGTCCTGATAGAATTCTGCACTAAAACCATCCAGCCCAGGGCTTTTTTTGGTTGAGAGGATTTTGATGACAGCTTCTCTTTCCTCACGACTCATGGTTCTATTTAAATTGCTCACCTGGTCTTGATTTAATATTGGTATATTGTATCTATCTAAAAAAATATCTATTTCTTTTACATTTTCCAATTTTGTGGAGTATAGGCATTTGTAGTAAGACCTAATGATTTTCTGTATTTCCTCAGTGTCTGTTGTTATGTCACACTTTTCATTTCTGATTTTGTTAATTTGGACATTCTCTCTCCACCTTTTGATTAGTTTGGAAAAGGGTTTGTTGATCTTGTTGATTTTCTCAAAGAACCACGTCTTTGTTTCCTTGATTTTTTTGTATTGTTTCCTGTGTTTATATTTTGTTGATTTCAATTTTATTATTTCCAGTCTTATACTCCTCCTGGGTGAGTCTGTTTCTTTTTGTCCTAGAGCTTTCAGGTGTGCTGTTAAGTCGCTAAAGTGTGCTTTTTCTGTTTTCTTTATGTGGGCACTTAGTGCTATGAACTTTCCTCTTAGCACTGCTTTCATAGTGTCCCATAAGTTTGGATATGTTGTGCCTTCATTTTTGCTGATTTCAAGAAAGACTTTAATTTCTTTCTTTATTTCTTCCTTGACCCAGGGGAGGTTCAGTAGTTGACTCTTCAGTTTCCATGAGTTTGTAGGCTTTCTGGGAGTAGTATTGTTGTTAAATTCTAACTTTATTCCATGGTGATCTGATAAGACCCAGGTGGTTACTCCAACTTTTTTTGTATCTGTGGATGTTTGCTTTGTTACCGAGTATGTGATCAATTTTCGAGAGAGATCCATGAGGTGGTGAGAAGAAGGTATATTCTTTTGTGTTTTGGTGGAATGTTGTATAGATGTTCTACATATAGTCCGTTTGAATCTATTTGTTAGTTCTCTTATTTCTCTGTTAAGTTTCTATTGGGTTGACCTGCACATTGGCAAGAGAGGAGTGTTGAAATCTCCTTCTATTAGTGTGTGGGGTTTGATATGTGCTTTGAGTTCTAGTAATGTTTCTTTTACATATGTGGGTGCTCTTATTTAAGGGGCATAGATATTCAGGATTGAGACTTCATCTTGATGAATTGTTCCTGTTAGGAGTATAAAGTGTCCTTCTCCATCTCTTCTGATTGTTTTTAGTTTGAAGTCAATTTTGTTAGTTATTAGGATAGCCATACCCACATGTATCTTAGGTTCATTTGATTAGAAAACCTTTTCCCAACACTTTATTCTGAAGTAGTGTCTGTCTTTGAGGTTGAGGTGTGTTTCTTTTAAACAGCTGAATGCTGGATCCTGTTTTTGTATCCATTCTCTTAACCTGTTCCTTTTTATAGGTGAATTGAGTCCATCGATATTAAGCGATATTAATGACCAGTGGTTGTTAACTCTGGTTAACTTTCAGTAGTGGTGTTTGTGTGTTTCCCTTCGTTTGGTTCGGTTGGTGGAGGATTATCAGATATCTCTGTTATTGTGGATGTTGTTGGCTTCCTTTGGTGAGGTTTTCCTTCTTATACTTTCTGTAAGGCTGGGTTCTTGGATATGTATTGTTTAAATCTGTTTTTGTCATGGAATCTCTTGTTTTCTCCATTGATGGTGAAAGAAGGTTTTGCATCCATAGTTTCTTAGTGTCTGCAGCACATCTATCCAAGACCTTCTGGCTTTCATTGTTTCCATTGAGAAGTCAGGTGTAATTCTGATAGGTTTACCTTTATATGTTACTTGAACTTTTTCCTTTGCGGCTCTTAATATTATTGCTTTATTATATATGTTTTATGTTTTGATTATTATATGGCATTGGGATGTATTTTTCCCATATTCTTTTATTTTCTCCATTCAAAAAAAAATTTACACTTCCTCCCCTTCTCGCAGTCCCCTCCCGCTCCCCCGCTCCCTCGCGCTGCTTCCTTAAAAGAGGGCATGGTGCACAGCCCTATGGGAAGTCCAAGGCCCTCCATCCCGGCTTAGGAAGGTGTGCATCCAAATCGACTAGTTTCCCAAAAAGATAATACATGCAGAGGACATAGGTCTTAGTGTCATTGTTGATGGCTTCTCATTCTGCCCTCACTGGCAGCCACTTTTAGAGAGTCCAGTTTGATCATATGCTCATTCAGTTCTGGGTCAGCTGGATTTGGTGCGCTCCCATTAGATCAGGCACACTGTCTCAGTGGGTGGCCCAGATCCTCAAGGTCCTAACTTCCTTGCTCATCTTCTCCCACCTTCTGCTCTTCGACTGGACTTTGGGAGCTCAATCCATTGCTCTGATGTGAATGTGGGTCTCTGTCTCTATCTCCATCCATTGGACGAACTTTCTATGGTGGTGATCAAGATATTCATCAGTGTGAATATGGGACAATGCTAGTTCTGGCACTGTCTCCTATGCTGACAAGGACCTAGCTGGGGACATCCCTGTGGACACCTGGGATCCCCTCTAGAGCCAAGTATCTTGCCAGTCCTAAAATGACTCCAATAATGTACATATCTTATTCC
>PVIU01029426.1:0-17583 GCA_004026605.1 Ondatra zibethicus
CATCCTCTTCTCCTTTCTTCCTGACTGTGGAGACAATGTGACCACAGCAGCATCCTCCTCTTCCTGCTTCCTGACTGTGCACACGATGTGACCACAGCAGCATCCTCCTCTTCCTGCTTCCTGACTGTGGATACGATGTGACCACAGCAGCATCCTCTTCTCCTTTCTTCCTGACTGTGGAGACAATGTGACCACAGCAGCATCCTCTTCTCCTTTCTTCCTGACTGTGGAGACAATGTGACCACAGCAGCATCCTCCTTTCCCTGCGGTGTGGGAGAATGGTCTGTATTCTGTCAATTATATTTTAAGTAGCCAGTAGCCAGGTAGGAAATATAGGCGGGACAACCAGACAGGAAGTAGAGGGGGGTCAATGAAAACAGGAGAATTCTGGGAAGGAGGAAGCCCATTCCTTTGCAGTCCTGACCGGACCACAGAAGAAGGAAGATGTGACTGCCTCACTGAAAAAGGTACTGAGCCATGTGGCTAACATAGACAAGAATAATGGGCTAATATAAGTTATAAGAGTTAATAGGAAGCCTGATCTAATGGACCAATCAGTTTATAACTAATGTAGACCTCTGTGTGATTTCTTTGGGACTTAACGATTGTGGGAACCAGGCAGAACAGGAACCCCAACAACATCCTTCCTGATTGTGGACACAATGTGACCTCAGCATCCTCTTCCTTTCCCTGCTTCCTGACTGAGGACACAGTATAACCGGCTGCCTCATTCTCCTGCCTTGGAACTTTCCTACCATCATGAATTGTATCCTTGAACTGTGAGCTGAAATAAAACCTTTCTTTAAATCGCTTTTCCAGGCCTTTTGGTGGGGCAATGAGAAAAGTAACTAAAAAAGTCCCTAAAGTTACACAGAGTCACACAGTCTGTAGCTTATAGAGTTGACACTGACCTGCTTGTTCTGATTTCTCTGCTCATTCTCTTTTATGTCTGCCACACACATTTTTTTCCTGTTGTGTAACTAAGAGAACTATTCTAACCTAAGCCCCCGACCCCTTACGCTCATCATCTACAGCGGGGCATTGGAAATTATGTATCTTAATAAAAATCCTTGCTTAGTATTAAATTTCATTTCCTACACATTGGGAAAGAATGAAAGTCAGTCTGTAGCTTTTGAAAGGACAGTGTGGACTGATTTGATCTCTGACTTCATGGCACTTACATGATGAAGAGGGAGAACAGACACTAAACAAATAATATTGGGTAATGGCCTTACAAGTGGGGTCAAGTGGGGTCAAGACAAAGGAAGTCTCTATCCTTATGCATTTATGCTCCATGGTTGAGTTGAGAGCAGAGTGAAACCTTGGGGAGAATTATAGAGTGGAAGGGTAGACGGAGAGATTGATAACATTGATGACTTAAATTAAATAATTATTAATTATTTTAAGCAAGGGTCTTGTTATGCAACACAAGCTGGTATTCAGTGTCCTATGTAACCCAGGATGACCTTTAACTTGGATCTTCCTGTCTTACCTTTTTGACTGTTGAGATTACAGCCCTGAACTACTATCTAGCTTCAAGAACCATCTCTCAGCCGGGCGGTGGTGGTACACGCCTTTAATCCCAGCACTTGGGAGGTAGAGGCAGGAGGATCTTTGTGAGTTCGAGGCCAGCCTGGTCTACAAGAGTTAGTTCCAGGACAGGCTCCAGAGCTACAGAGAAACCCTGTCTCAAAAAACCAGAAAACAAAACAAAACAAAAGAAAAGAACCATCTCTCAGCACATCCTTGAGAATTTACCATCAATGGCGTTAGCAGGTGCGCAGCCTTCTTCTAAAGAATGTCTTGAGTTGCCTTGACAGAAGTCACTATAATAGGGTCCCACTTTGTAGAACTTGATTCTAGTCCTGAATAATCCTGTCACCTCTAAGATGACTTCCTGACATCACCCACAGTTTACACTTTATGAACACCAGATCAAGCCAACATGCATGTATCCATTAGCACCATTTTTGTATTAAATCATATAATGTTTTGCCTACTCCTACCCCTTCATAGAAGCTTCTTGAGGATCGGGCGATGATAGCACATGCCTTTAATCCCAGCTCTTGGGAGGCAGAGGCAGAGGCAGAGGCAGGTGGATCTCTGTGATTTCGAGGCCAGCCTGGTCTAACAAGAACTAGTTCCAGGACAGGTTCCAAAGCTACAGAGAAACCTTGTCTCAAAACAACAACAACAAAAAAGGAAGCTTCTTGAGGGCAGAGGTGGGTTTGGTGCATACTTAATACATGATTCTGATTCAGCAAACCATTGACTGGATATTTGATACTGTAAACAAGTTAACATTCACTATACCTTTGATCTCACTGACACAGTACTGTAACACTCCCTGAAAAATAACAAGGAAGAGGTTCAGATACTAAACCAACACTCCCTGTAACTGTAGCCTGTTAAAATGTAAAGGAAAGCCAGTTCTACCCTCTGGTTCTGAAATGCTGCCTGGGGAGGTGTTGCCATTGCCATTCGCCACTCCAGTCATATTTGACTGTAGAATTTGGGAGACAAATACCAGGTCTCACTCATCCTTCCTTCAAACATCCTTTTGCTGTTCTTTGCTGGGGCTGAAAGATGTTCTTTATCTATACACACCTTGGATGATTCCCTAGCCAGAGCAGGTTACATGTGTTCAGTATCAGCAATTCATTTAAAATACTCAGCACTCTTTTTATGTCTTATGAGGAAAATACTTCATTAGCCGTATTCCTTTCTCTAACTTCTCGGCTTATTTTTGATGGCTCTCTATAGCGTGTGTGTGTGTGTGTGTGTGTGTGTGTGTGTGTGTGTCCATGCGTGCTTGTGTGTGCTTTTGGCATCTGTCTGCAGTGAGGCTCATTTCCAGGCATCTCCTCTGGAGCCAGAGTCCATTCTGAATGTCATCCAATTCCATCTGTCAACCTGCTTGCCGCGTGGGCAGAGGTAAATGGGCCTCTGGCATCTTGTCAGGTGTTGTAACGGCTCCTGCGGCCTGGTGCTAGACTTTGCTACTTAGCTTCAGGAAGGCAGCATCCAGAAAGGAGAGGTACAGACTGTGCTTGGGGGAAGAGTACAAGGAGGCTCTAGCAGGTGCGGAGGTGGGAAATGTGGTCTGGCAAAACAATAGCGGGCTGGAATCAATACTTCCCGGGTTCAAACCACCACTCGCCATGGCCCGGGTGTCACACAGCTCATTCACTAACATGTTGGAAAGGTCATATTTCATTTGTTGTTTAGTTTGTATACACATGTCTGTATGCAATGTATGGCAGCATGAAGAAGCCAAAGGACAACTTTGAATGCTATTTCTTGGAGCCAGTCACCTTTTTTTGAGACAGGGTCTCTCACTGACTGGGGTTGCTGATTTGGTTAGGCTGGCCAGCAAACCCCAGTGAGCTGTCTGTCTCCATTTCTCAGCACTGGGATTATGGACACATGCCATCATGCCTGGCTTTCAATTCAGGTTGTGGGGATGCAATCACTGAACAGATTAAATTCTTCCCACAGCCGGATAGTATGCATTGTTTACTTGTTTTCAATTGATAAATAACAATCACATATGTCTGTGGAGTATAAGTCCATGCTTTGACATGATAGAAAGAACCAGTCAAGATAACTTATATACCATCACCTCATTAACTTAGCTTTCCAAATGGCAAGAATATTCAACATTATTTTTTAGCAACTTTGCAATATCTAACACCCTATGGCCACCTGGGCCCACCACTAGAAGATTTTCCTCCAGTCTGATGGGAGCTTTGGGCCCTCTGACTAGCACTGTTGCTTTGTCCTCCTCTTGCCCTGTAGCCTAGGTATCTAGTAATGTCATTAAGTCCTAGCATGTGGCACAGAATAGATGTTTTCTGTTTACTTCAGAGTGTTGGTTGATTGAGAGGCATCTTCTTTGCCATGCTTGAAATAGAGTTCCAAGCGCATGTGTTGTTCTGGAGAAGACTGCCCACAGAGAGTTGGGCCTCACTGTGCCACACTAGCCTATGTCCTGGGAAGGCCTTGTGTTCCTTGACTCTCACATGTGTCACGGTCACTAAAAATGGGAGTGTGATATGTGAAGACATCAAACAAATGAGAAGTCTCATCTGTACTCAACACAGGACTGGGCATAATTGGGCCCTGACGTGTGGTTGCCCTCGATTTGTGGCCTGCCAATCAGCCTGCCTTTCTCTGCCCCTTGTGTTGTCTTTGTCAAAGCTCTGGGGTCTTTTTTGTTGTTGCTGGGGATTTTATTGGTTTGTTCTGTAGTACTGGAGATTGAACCCAGGACCTCAAGCGTACAAGGCTATTGCACTATTGCTAAACCATTTCCCCAGCCCGGGTTTTGGGTTTGTTTCTTTTAATGTTTATTCTTATTTTTCCTTTCCTCTTCCTCTTTTTCTCCTTTCCTTTCTCTTTCCCCAATCCCTCCATTAAAAAAATATTTTCAGTGCTGAGGATTCATCCCAGAGCTTTGCAGGTGCTAAGCAAGCACTCTGCCGCTCAGTCCTCAGTGCCGGGCAAAGTCTCTGCCGCTCAGTCCTCAGTGCTAGGCAAAGGCTCTTCTGCTCAGTCCTCAGTGCCGGGCAAAGTCTCTGCCGCTCAGTCCTCAGTGCCCAGCAAAGGCTCTGTCGCTCAGTACCCAGTGCTAGGCAAAGGCTCTTCGGCTCAGTCCTCAGCCCTAAACCTTCCTTTTCAGCAACCAACTCGGCACTTGTCTCTCTTACTCTAATTGCTTTTCCTTTAACTCGGAAGCTCTTAGCTTGCATCTTGCACCCTAAGTCTGTTTCTGACTTTTGGGCTGTAATATAAGTTGCCGAAACAACTCATTTCAAATGATTTTGGGTTTTGGGGGATTATATGAGTCAGTGCTAAGCCCAGCATGCCACGTGTAGCTCATGTACAAGAGAGATGATGCCCAGAAACACATCTCCCCTGTACTTTAGATTCTTTTAGCTTAGGTCTATCATAGTCAGATTTGGGAACTGATCTCAGAAAGGTTGAGCTATTTCATGGTGAGCTGAAGAACCTGGAACATGACCTCATTCTAAATTTATGCTCCCAGACTGTTCTCTTACTCCCAAGGCAGGCTAGTCTTGTATGCATGCCTGCTCATACACAAGGCAGTGTAGATTTATAGAGACAAACTTCTCCCATTTTCATCTAGACAGCAACTGGACCCAAGGCTTTGGTCCCTCAGTTGCCAGGACCTTAGTTCTCGGTGTCATCCTTGGCACTCTGCAGAGGATGAAGCAAACATCTGTTGGTTTAAGAACTTTGATCCAGTTTGTCTCCTGGGCCCTTTCAGCTCTGAGCCTTGTCCTGGACCGCCCGGGTGGGGGCTACTGGCTTCTCCCCCGTGGCTTTCTGTCGTCTGTCATATTATGACGGGAAAAGTGCTTTCCTACCTTCTTCAAGTCTGTTTCCAGCTTGCCACAAGCAGTGGATTCCCCTCCTAGCCCAGAATACTGTTTACTGCAGGTAGTAGAGCTGCCACGGAGGTGATTTGAACCACTGCTCTTTGATGCAGAGACAAAGCAAGGAGGAAGTATTGGCTTGGAAACGGGTTAAATATATCTTTGAAAGTGAAAGGTCTTTGTTGGTGTACAAACACTGGGGTTTTTAAGCACTGTGACTAAGTTTGAGGGGATCTCTGTAAGTCTTTAGAAATGGTAACAAGTGGTCCTCATAGGCCTTAGAAATTAGTATGCATGATCAGGTGATTGACACTATCACTGCACTAAATTCAGTGGTAAAGATTGGTTGGAATAAAGGATTATTTTGGAATCTGTTTCCAGAACAGTCCTTGGAACCCAAGAACTAAGACCTAAAACTTAGCTGTGCTATTTATCTGTCATTTGAGCACAGGAAGTGGTTTCACACTCTGGGCCAGGAGCTGTTTTTAAGAGGACTAGGTGAAATGAAGGCCAATTCTCTATCCAGAGGTTCATTAAGACAGGAACTGCTGAACACAAACCCGGCCCCAGGCTCTCTTGTAGAAGTCATAGGCTTGATGTCTGTGGCCCAGAAATCAAGGTGTTTGCTTTCAAACACTTTTACTTTGGTAAAAGGGGATAGAAGAAACACAAAAATATTAATTAATAAATTAATACATATTTGGAGTGCATGGGTTCCACCTTTGAATCAAAAATATTTTGGGAAGACAATTGCATCTGTGTTGAATAGGTAGTGCCCTTTGTTGTCTAAGCACTACAGAACGACAACTATTTACACAGTGCTTATACCTATTAGCTATTACAGGTAGTTAGAGGTGAGTCAGGGCTAGGGAAAATGTGTTTTGGTTCCATACTCGTATCTTTTATTGCTTATATCAGGAACTATATTTTGGAAACCTCTGCGTCCTGGAGAGTCTCAGGCGAGCCATAAACACAGAGATAACATAATTTATTTCTTCCTTCTCTACTGAGGTCTCTCATTCCAGAAACCTCATTCTTGTCCTGCCTCATTCTTGGCAGGAAAGGATGCTCCACAGAGGTCAAGAAAGATCTAGCAAGATGGGTCTTTCCTGGCTTCTCCCTCAGTTGTTACCATGACATCAGTCCCTTCCATTCTATCCATTTCTACGTGGTTGGATATTCTTCCTTGGACCCACGCACAAAAATGCACAATATCCCAAGTGTTTGGGCCTTCATTTCTGAAGGCTTCTGCATTATAAAAATTTAATTAAATTTATTAATTAAATAAATTAAACTTCAAACAAGCCAGTCAAGTCCATTGTAACTTTCTCTTGTTTTTTTTTTTTTTCTCTTGTGGTTGTAGGAGTGCTACTAGCTACCCACTTACAAGAGACAAGAAAATGTGTTGCACTCTGTCTCACCCGTGTTACAGTATCCATAGAATAGAAAGTTCCCAAAATGCTGCAAGGTGGCGGCACTACAAATCTGTCATCCCTGCTTGCTGAGGGGTAGAAATACTTTTGTAGAGAGGAACTTTTTCTTAAAGCTTAGTCATGATTTTCTGTGACCCTGAGGAGAGGTCACATAGAAGTGGTAGAATTTACATTGGAACAGTTCAGTGCTGTCCTGACGCTGGCCAGCCAGGACCTGTTCAAGAGAACCCCTACTTGGCTCTGAATTTCTACCATCTTTTAATAAACGACATAGCAGCATCTTTATTATTTTATATTTTATTATTACTTATTATTTTATAAAATATAAAATAATATTTATGCCAGGCCTTCCTTGGCTAAGCAAATATACTTCTTTACTTTGTTCACATAGTTCTTAAGTATCAGTACTAGTATCTGACACAAAACTGACATTTAGATACCTGGTGAGTGGATGCACCACAGGGAACCCAGAAGGTGTAAAGCGTTTAGCCTGTGTGGTGAGGGACAGCCTTTCTGCAGGAGGTGCTGATAGAAGGATGGCAAGGAGGTGTCAATCACACGGGGTTTACAGAAAGAACCTGCAAAGCACAGGAAGACGTAATAGAAGGTTCTATTGCAGGAACAAGCTTGGCTTTTGAAGATCAGAAGAAAGGCCCTGTGGGCAAGGGCAGAAGTCATATCAGCCAGGTGGGAGTTTCCTGAGCTATCATGAAGAGTTGGCCTTTTACTGTTCGGTGAGTAGAAATAGACAAGCCTTGAATTGGAGAAGACTTTGATATGATTTAGTTTTTTAAAGGACGAGTCCAGATACTATTGAAGACATTTTGGAAGCCAGGAAACAAATTAGGAATTTCTGAAATCTGGAGGAGATGTTTGTGTGTGTGGTGATGATAGATACAGAATTAATATATTTAAAAAGGGGATATACAGATGTTCTCTGCCTTAATTACTGCCAATGCTTGGAAACTCTCTTTTTTCAGATTTATTTTTATTTTAATTGTGTATGTGTGGGTATGCCGTGTGTGTGTGTGTGTGTGTGTGTGTGTGTGTGTGTGTTTGTCCAGAAGACAGAAGAACGTGTTGGGACCCCTGAAACTGGAGTTATGGGCAGTTGTGGAGTCATCCAATGAAGTACTGGGAACCAAAGTCAGGTCCTCAGCAAGCAAGAGCTGTTAACACTGAGCAGGCGCCTCGGCCACTCCTAATTCTTATTCTGAGCACCTGTATCACGGGCAGGGCGTGCAACTGGTAACTTGGAGAACATGTGATAACAAAGCCTTTAGTGTTGTACGCTATCCATTTTAGTTGGGAACATGGTTTCGCTGTGGCTTGTGGTGGATGTTCTGCTGTGAACTGAAGTGATGCCTGGGACTCTGACTATGCCATCGTACTTGGCTGCTGATCTGAGAAAATGGCCATGCTGTTGGCCTCATCACCTCACTCAGTGGCTATATTGAAAAGATCCCTGACAGCCATCAATGTAGGGTATATAAGGGGAGGAATAATGCCCTTTTATTCTAAGCCTCTGAGATATTTTTTTCCTGCAGTATGACCAAATGTAGTATGATTGAAAAAATGACGTAGGAGGCAAAATTTGAAGGTCTCAAACTAAACCGTCTTCTAGGATCTATTTGAGAGTGACCACCAGGACGCTTTCATCCTCACGGCCACTGGACTGGATTCAGAATCATCTAGGGAACTGTTTCTGAGCATGTCTCTGAGAGTGTTTCCAGAGAGATCAACAGAGGAAGGAGGGCTCAGCCTGAATGTGGCTGGAAACACTCAAAGTGCTGGGAGCCCGGAGGGAAGAAAAAGGGAAAGGGAGAAAACCAGCTGACCCTCCTGTCCCCTTCTCTCCAGCTGACCCCCCTGTCCCCTTCTCTCCCTCCAGATGCACACAGATGTGCTTTCCCACCGCTGCACATGGGAGCTGCTCCTGCTGCCATGCCTTCCCAGCCTGGCAGGACTGCACTCTCCAACCATCAACTGAAGCAAACTCTTCCACCCTTAATTTGCTTATTGTCAGGTATTGATCATGGCAACAAGGAAAGCCGCTAATATAACCACTGTGCAAAGAATCTCCCAATCTGCCGAAATAGAGCTCACAAGCTGCAATGAGGCAATGTGTGAAATACTCCAGGAAAGGGAATCCAGACACAGTCCACCTCCAGTTTGGAAATTTATCAGAAAAGAGCTTTGCAGAGATGCCTTTGACCCAGCCAACTTCAGCCCAGCATTGGCGTAACTGAAAATCTCACCCCATGAAATACGAAAGTCAAGATGGCATGACGCTAAAGGGAATGGCTCAAAGAGATAAAGATGGTGTGAACATAGATTATGTTGCAGATTTTAAAAATTAGAAGATGGTACAAAATGAATGAAGCACTCTATTGGATTTTGGCTTGCTGGCAGCCACTGACCCTGATTCTGCAAGGTCCATTCCTTTTAGCCATCTTCCTAATCAATACAGTGAGATGGGACCAGGCTGACTGTACGGTACATGAAACATTATCTAGGAAAGCAGGGGAGATCTAGACAGCAGGATGTGTTCAGCCTGACTGACTTACTCATTTGCTCTGGGTACACGCTTGGGGAGCCATGACTTTCTTTTTCTCTTCCCCCGTGTGTGTATTCCCTGCTTAGCAAATCTAACAGCACCCATTCCAATTTCCTTTTTTTTTTTAAATTTTTGTTTGCTTGTTTTTGTTTTTCGAGACAGGGTTTCTCTGTGTATCTCTGGCTGTCCTGGAACTCACTCTGTAGATCAGGCTGGCCTCGAACTCAGAGAAATCTGCCTCCCTGAGTGCTGGGATTAAAGGTGTATGCCACCACCGCCCGGCTCCAATTTCCTTTTGTAATGATTGAGCAGTGTTTTCTGATCTGGCAACATAGAGGTAGCTACTTTTGTTTAGACTATATTTTATTTTTGGAAAATTATATCATAGGCCAGTATAACACATAAATCTTTCTTATTAGGAAAACCCAAGCAAAACAGATACAATAAAAAGTGTTAGCTGAGGTTAGATATGCCTTTATAGACCAACACATGATCCTTCGGTTCCAATCAGGTTGAGCTTTCAGAGAAATGCAGGAAATGAAAATGATGACATGGGGCTGATTCTTGATTCCAGAAGTGGAGATGTTCTGAGTCTATTAATGGAAAAGGCACCAAGTCTGAGTGTTCAAGCTCTTTTAATTTCAGTGTAGAGAGCATCCCTGGTGGATAGTCAGACACTCTTAGGGGACAACTGTAGCTGGGGGTGGAGTTGCGCATCGGGAGTAAGTATTCATCAGGTGGAGGTAGAGGAGAGAGTGGATGAGACGGACCCTCCTAGATCCAATTCTGACAGAGGTGAGCCAAGGAGGACAAAACTCATTCTGAAGTCCATCTCGTGGTTTTTAACTCTTGGACAGACAGTGCTAACATTCACCACCTGGCTTAGAAACAGACATTTGTCTGATGGAGGGCAGCATTGCTTGATGTCCCTCCCCAGTGTTCCCTATATGAAAACTAAGTGATCCCATCTATTCTCTGCAGGTGCTCCCCTCTGGCTGGCCCATTCTTTCCCCAAATAACTGCGCTGAATCACTGCAAAGATTTTTATGGAACCAAATACATCCTTCATGTCCTTTGACTCCCAGGTCTCAAGCGATCAGTGCTGTTGGGGTCCAAGTCTAGGTGAGTCACTCATCTTTATTATGTCTGATCCCTGTACAAATTCTTTAATAAAAAGCCACAGTCCAGAGACTGCTTGGAAGGAAAGCAATATTAATATGCACCACCACCATCAGAGTCTGTCCCAAAGCCTGGCACGAAGAGATGACTCAATAATTATTACGTGTGATGGATGGTGGCAGTCAAAATGCCAGGTTCCCACGTGACGCCTGTACCTGCTTTTCAGGCACTGTGTACCGCAAGAAATAGACGCGGAAGCAGATGGTGGCAGGACGGTGTGAAAAGTGCGGCGTGTGCATCATTAGCAGTGTGTGTGGAGCAGAACAAGAACATTAAGGCATCATTTCGCCCATCTCGGATGGGTGGTATCAGCTTCCCACTGCTGCCACAAGACATCACTCATGGCTTGAAAGAGTTGGTCACTCATTTTTCTTTCTATTGTTCCCCTCTTTAACCTTTACAACTAGCAATATTGTATCATTATGGGCCTTCTTCTTGAGTCATATTTCCATCTAGCCAGAAAGATGTTTTCCATTTATGTATGCATTTATATTGGGCCCAGCAGACTAACACGGGGCCATCTCTCCAGCTCAAGGTCATTAGCACAATCAGTTCTGTAAAGTTCCTTCTGTGAAATATGGTAACATAATCCCTGATCTAGGACAGAGCATGGCATCTTTGGATGCCTGTTGTCCAGCTTAACATAATAAGTAACAGGAAACAATGAAGGACATATTAAAAGGAGGTGGCAATTGACTGAGTCCTAAAGCCTAACCAACAGCATCAGCATGAACAGGAGGGACAGTGGAGAGATACAGAGAAAGGATTCTATGCATATGAGAACCTCATATTTGGGGGAAGATGTCTTGAGTCAGTAGACAGATTTGAGACATATTAAGAATTATAAATGGTATTTCTTCCTTGGTATATCCTGTTAATTCAACAAGTAGACCAAGATTTGTGCTAATATTAACTTAATAATTACTGCTTAATTAGCAGCCCAAATGAGGGAGGTCACTTGGTACTATTATTCATGGGAGAATTTGTTATTTAATCTTTCCTCTCAAAATAGTGGTTGCTAGCCAGGGCAAGGTCATGACAGATGGCAAGATCAAAGGAAGAGCTGAAAGAGAGAGAGAGAGAGAGAGAGAGAGAAAGAGAGAGAGAATCTTCTTGGTTAGTTAATTAAAGAGAAAGAACAATTACTGACATAGAGGCTGTGATCATAAACTCAACATCTCAAAGGATCTGAAGTAAACCTTTCTTTCCTTTCTAATCACCTTGATATCCCTTCCCCTCCCTCCCCCTCTCTCTTTCTCTATCTCCTCCCTCCCTCCTCTCTCTCTCTCTCTCTCTCTCTCTCTCTCTCTCTCTTTTCTTTCTTTCTCCTTTTTGAGACAGGTCCTCATGTAGCCCAGGCTGGCCTTGAACTCACAGTGTAGTCAAGGAAGACATGAACTATGGATCCTCGTGTATCCACCTCCACATATCTGGGTAGACGTGTGTTAACACACTGGCTTTCTGTGGTGCTGGCTACTGAACCCAGGGCTTTGGACATGCTCATTAAGCATTCCCCTAGCTGAACTCCAGCCCCAAGCCTCACAGTAGGTTTTCCAGAGAAGGCTTTCTATAGTGAAGTGGAAGGCAGAGGGAGAGGTGCTGCTGGGCATCTGAATGTCTGGTGTGTAAGACCTCTTGTCATAAGATGGCAGAAAAGAATGGACTGTTTGCTCTGGTCTGCGAATGCGACCTGATGCTCCTCAGACTCAGTGTAGACTGGGGAACAAGCTGGGAAATGCCTGTCAACTGGGAATCCTACTCTGAGTAAAAATAACCTCCAGAAATGACAGGAAGTGAAAACATGTTCAAATCCAGGAAATGACAAGAATGTGTCACTATAGACCAGCTCTAAAATGAGAAAGGAACCTGGCTAGTTGTATGTCACTTGACACAAGCAAGAGTCGTTTGGTGGTGGTGGGGAGCCTCCATTGAGAAAGTGTTTCTACCAGACAGGCCTGTGGGGGCATTTTCTTGACTGATGATGGATGTAGGAAGGTCCAGTTCATTGTGGGTGGTGCCACCCGTGGGTTGGGGTCTTGGCTGCTATGAAATGGCAGACTGAGCAAGCCAGTAAGTGGGGTTTCTCCATGGCCTCTGCTTCAGTTCCTGTTTTGAATTCCTGCCCTGACGTCTCTCAGTAGCAGACTTCTACATAGAAGTATTAGGATGGAACACTCCCCACCTCACCAGGTTGCTCTGGTTACGATGTTATATCATAGCAACAGAAACCTTCACTAAGATGCCTTCAAACAGGCATGAACAAGGGAAGGGCAGCATTTTCCTCACGAGGGCCTTAAATATTTGATGGTTGAAAGAAACATAAGAATATTATATATGGGGTTTTCAGTTTGTACAGGTGTAATATGGAAATGATTATAATACAAAGGGGAGAGGTTAAGATGATACATATAGTGGTGATATTTTCAAATTCCATATGCAGAATTAACTATTTGCATGCTATATGTTATCAATACCCAGAATATACATTAAAATGATACAGTTAGAGACAGTAAAAACATACTAGAGGGCAGAGAAGATGACGCAGCTGGCAAAGTACTTACCACAAAAGTCTGACAACTCGAGCTCACTCCCTGGAACCTATGGTAGAAGTCAGAAATGACTCCTGAAAGTTGTCTTCTGACCTCTACATATGTACTGTGGTACATGTGACCTCCACATGTGTGCTGTGGCACATGTGACCTCCATGGCACATGTGACCTCCATGGCACATGTGACCTCCATGTGTGTGCTGTGGCACATGTGACCTCCATGTGTGTGCTGTGGCACATGTGACCTCCACGTGTGTGCTATGGCACATGTGACCTCCACGTGTGTGCTGTGGCACATGTGACATGCACACACACAACAACAGTAGCAGCAGCAATAATGGTAAATGAAATATCTGTAAAAGGACAAATCATATACACTGAAGTTAAGCGTTAATAATATTTAAATAGATGACAGACACAGTAAGCAAAATACATCTTAAACCAAGGTCTTGGGAAGCTGAGGCAGGAAGACTCTAAGTGTGAGGCCAACCTCAGCCATACAGTAAGACTTTGTCTTAAAAAGACAGTAAAACCAAAACTGTTCAAATGCTCAAAATGTTCTACAGACGGTGAACAAAAATTGAGAAGTGGAGGAAATAAGTAACGAAATGGTGGAAATAAATCCACAATAACACTGTGTAAAATGATCTAAGTGCATCAAAGGAAATATATTCTCCAGATCCTGCAGTGTGGTTTCTACCAGAAACTTACTTGAAAGTCCAGAGAGATAGCTTGGTGGGTTAACGTGCCTGTCACAAGCCAGAGTTCGGCTCATATAACTGGAGGAGAGAAGTAATTCCCTCAAGCTGTCCACTGAGCACCATGTGCCTGTCATGGCACACGTGCACACATATATGCACATTTACATCTAAAAAATAAGTGTAGTAAGACTAGGAGAAAGAAACTTCAGACAAGATGATGCAGTTAGGTAAAAGCGAAGGGTGGAAATGCTTAGTCATGCAAATTCTGATCAAGAGAGCATTGGAGTGGCTACATTAATGTCTGAGAGCATCAATTATCAGGGCTAAAGAATGGTTCATTTCATGCTAAAAGGGTCAATTCAGTAAGAAAAAGTAATAGTTCACAACATGTAGTCATCTAACAAGTTTCAAAATATACAAAACAAAAACCTGGTATGACTTAGACATGCTCTATTTACACTCAGGGCTGGTGAGAGGCCTTAGCAGAACAGATGACAATTGCCAGGCCTGAGAACCTGAGCTCGGTCTCTGGGTCCCACGCTGTGGAAGGAGAGAACTGACCCCCTCAAGGTGTCTTCTGACCTCCACGCACACGCCCAGGCATATGTGAAATTATACACTAAGACACACATACACACGAAAATGTAATAAAAAAGAAATTCCTCATTATGGTTGGAGATTCCACAATTTTCCTGTCAACAATCCATAGAAACTGTAACTATGACATCAGTAAAGACCAGTGGTCCCAAACGATACCACATGACAGCATGGTCTGGTTGGCATTTGCAGTGTCCTGCCCAATCCCTGCGCAGGAAATGATCCTTCTGAAACACATGTGGCAAATCCATCCAGATGGCCCATATTCTGGATCAAAGCAATGTTAAACAAGTTGAAAAATAGCTGAAATAATACAAAATATGTTTCTGGGCCATAATATAATTAACACCATCTATTTGCAAGAGACCACTTCATAGTTAAAAATAATCTTCAAAATAATATGTACCTATTTACATGGTAAAAACCACAAAACACTGAGAAACGAAATAAGAGAATTCATAAGCTGATACTCAATACAGTAAAGATGTCGATTATCCCTAAACTGATAAGCAGTCACCATCAGAATTCTGGCAGGGTGTTTTAAACATTGATGACCCAGCTCTGAACGTTATGTGGAAAGTCAGAGGAATTAGGAGGTCCAAAACCGTTTGGAAACAGAAATAAAATCAGGGGAATGGCGCTTCAGGTCTAAGTTTTACTATGAAGGCAGAGTGAACGAGCTGTTTGGTGTTGATGAGGACTAGACACGCAGATTAAAGGAGCTAAAGCTGAGTTCAGAGTGTTGTCCACAAGAAGACTTGGGCCGGTCAGGCTGGTCAGGTTTCTGGTCTGAGTCAACGTCCCTGGGAAAGTTTAAAAGAGGCAAGGCTGATTTTGAGTCACAGTTTCAAGCAGGACTGGGCTCCACTGCTACAGGCCTGAGGCAAGGCAGAGACACCACGAGGAGCTCATGGAGGAAGTAAGTGGCATAGGAGAGCTGCCCAGCCCACCATCCAGGAGGCAAAGACAGCAAGAAGGAAGGATCTAGTGGCAAGATCCAGCCTTCAAAGGCACGATTCCAGGGACAGATCCACCCTTCACAGGCACGATTCCAGGGAAGAGCTCGCTCCAAGTAAGCCCATTCTGAAAGCCCTATTGGCTATGCGCTCACTCATAGATTAACCCAACCTTCAACATGGGAGCCTGTGCGGGGGCATTTCCTAACAATGACCAACTGATTTCTTTTTTTTACAAAAGTACAAAGAAAATTCAATGGAGACAGGATGTTTTTCTTCCAACAAAGGTGTTGAAACAAGTGCATGCAAATGAAGAAGTCTAATTTAGCCCCATTCTTCATTATACAAGTGACTAGAATAGACATTGGGTTGAAACTTTTTAGGGAAAAAATGCAGGAATTAGGCAGAGTTCCTAGACATGATGCCAACATTCATAATTTATGGTTCATATGAAAAAGAAAATACAAGCTATGAACGGAGGGACAATTACTTGTAAGTCACAAGGGGCAAAGGATTCAAATCCAGCATATGTAAGAGACAAAGTAAGAACATGAGCGATTTGATTTTTAAAATGTGCATGTCTTTTTCATCAGCGATGCAAAATTAGCCCAGAAAAGACAATCAAATCATTAACCATGTGGAAAACGTGAGTTAAAGCCAGGATGAGGGGCTGGGGAGATGCCATGGTGGGTAAAGCGCTTGCTGAACAAATATGAGGAGGGGGTTTAGGTCTCCAGCACCCGTGGTAGAAGTAGGCCATAGTGGTGAGCAGCGTTTATCGCAGCAGTGGGGACAGAGACAAGCAGACGCCAGGGGCCTGAATGGAAAAGCCTCAGGTTGAAGGAGAGAGACCCTGTGTCAGGCAGGAATGTGAAATAGTTCCCTACAGCAGGTTTTTACAGAACTAAGCATACATTTAGTAAGTGGAAGCACAGATGAATGTAGAAGATTATTTTATTACCGTGAAGTAAACCTACCCAAATGCAAGGGAGGATGGATCATTATTGTATGGTAAAAGGCGGACAGTGATCGGTCACCGTGAGCAAATGCAAGTTCATCGTGCTCATCGGAATAAGTCACAGGGACAAGGTTATAGGTGACCGCTAGGGTTTTTATGTGACATTCTGGAAAAGGCATGAGTAGAGGACAGGGTTATCCAAGGCTCCAGGGAAGGGGAGACTCCATAACAAAGATGGTTATTAGTAGGCTTGAGGGGATTCTGTATTTGAGCTATATTAGTAGTCATATATGTGCATATGTATGTTAAAGTTTGTGGGCCAAATGTCAAAAGAAATAAATCAGTGAACACCCTTACAAACCTAATTTACTACATGATAATTACTTTTTTATTTCTTCTTTTTCTAATTAAAGCTTTATTTAATTTATTGTTGTGGGTGTGATGTGTTTGTGTTTCTACAGGTGCATATGTGATAACATATATGTGGAGGTCAGAGAGTAGCATTTGGGATAACATGTATGTGGAGGTCAGAGAGTAGCATTTGGGATAACATGTATGTAGAGGTCAGAGAGTAGCATTTGGGATAACATGTATGTAGAGGTCAGAGGGTAGCATTTGGGATAACGTGTATGTAGACGTCAGAGAGTAGCATTTGGGATAACATGTATATAGATGTCGGAGAGTATCATTTGGGATAACGTGTATGTAGACGTCAGAGAGTATCATTTGGGACAACATGTATATAGATGTCAGAGAGTATCATTTGGGATAACATGTATATAGATGTCGGAGAGTATCATTTGGGATAATGTGTATATAGATGTCGGAGAGTATCATTTGGGATAATGTGTATATAGATGTCGGAGAGTATCATTTGGGATAACGTGTATGTAGACGTCAGAGAGTATCATTTGAGATAACGTGTATGTAGAGGTCAGAGGGTAGCATTTGGGATAACATGTATGTAGACGTCAGAGAATATCATTTGGGATAACATGTATGTAGAGGTCAGAGGGTAGCATTTGGGATAACATGTATGTAGACGTCAGAGAATATCATTTGGGATAACATGTATGTAGAGGTCAGAGAGTAGCATATGTGATAACATGTATGTAGAGGTCAGAGAGTAGCATTTGGGATAACATGTATGTAGAGGTCAGAGGGTAGCATTTGGGATAACGTGTATGTAGAGGTCAGAGAGTAGCATTTGGGATAATGTGTATGTAGAGGTCAGAGGGTAGCATTTGGGATAAC
>PVIU01029427.1:0-17623 GCA_004026605.1 Ondatra zibethicus
AAGATTCCTGCTGGTGGGCTTGAATCTTTCCCCTCTGGCAGCTTCATGGTTTCTCACAATTCTACTTTCTTTCTCCCAGCATTCATTTTAGTGAGTTTTCCCCACCCAGCTCTATTCTGTCCTATCACAGGCCAAAATAGCTTCTTTATTCATTAACCAATAAAAGCCACACATAGACAGAAGGATTTCCTACACCATTTTCTTTTTTCTGTTTAAATAGAAAGGAAGGTTTTAACTTTAACATAGTAAAACTACATATAACAAAACAGGTATCAAGCAAGAATTACAGTTATAATATTTATATGTATTTATCTTTTATTATAACTAAGGAAAACTGTAATTATAACTATCTATTCTTCAATACCATCAAAGACTCCAGAAAGATATAATATTACTTAAATAAACAGGAAGTGCATTGTAAGCAACTTCCAAAACTTTAGAATTGACAGAGACATCTTGCTGCCTGGACAGTCACCCAAAGTTCCTCTGTAACGTTGTAGGCACCCATCTTCAGCCTACAGGCCCATAGTATCCAGCAGACTTTTCCATGAAGCAGGAAATTTCAAAGACAGCTCCACCTATATTGACAGTTTGTCAGTCACTTCCTTCTGTGTCCTACAGAATGTCTGGCAGACTCTTTCCTGAAGCAGGAACCCAAATGACCATCTCACCTTCTTTAGGCAACTTCAGCAGTCATTTTTTTTCTATGGGTCTTGCATGTCCAGCACAACATCAAGCAGTCCAGGAAAGAACAGTTTCTTGTCCAACTCCATAAGGAGCCTCTTTGATACCAATCATTCCCTTGAAGTAATTAATGCTGCCAGGAGCAGATGTGTCTCAGTGTCATGAAAAGTCCTAAGTTTTTAAAACATTTTAAATGTCATATTCAGCGGTCTTTGGAAGATCTGAAGAATGTCTATTCATCTGAAATACATCTCTGTACATCTAGAAAACCTAACTAATGTAACTACATGCTTGATTATTATAGATCACACTTTATTAACCTGTTTCTTAATTATACATTACATTTTAAAATGAACTGCACAATCACAATACCTTAATCAAGAGCAGAAATATACATATAATAATATTGACCTAAAATTTGTATCAATATACCAAGATCCATACCAATGCAAAATATTCATACCTATAGCATATCCCCTTTAAATGTAAACAAACATTTATAAACAATATTTAGGGATTTTTGTGACTCTGCCTTCTCTCTCCCAGCATTCAGTTCAGTTTTCCCTGCCTAGCTCTACTCTGTCTTATCACAGGCCAAAGCAGCTTCTTTATTCATTAACCAATAAAAGCAGCACATAGACAGAAGGTCTTCCCATACCAGCTCTCTTTGCTACTAAGGACCATTTCTGGGTCTGTGGTTCTACTGCAGCTAGGATCTGTGTTGATGTCCATAGCCCATGGTAGAACCAATGGCCACAGAGATGCTTGAGGTCTAGTTAGCCTACTAAACCAAATTTAGATTTAAGATTTTTATCCATATTTGAAATTATAGTTATTTTTTCCTAATACCAGTCCTGATAGTCTACAGAGCCAAGTAGACACATTAGTAATATTTTGTCATGGTAGATTACCTTCAGAGCAGTTCAGAGAGATAAGATGCCCTGAAGAGAGAAATATGTAGTGGGGTGGTTGGTTGTTGGGATCATTTAGAGTCCTGGCCTCCAGCTGCTCTTCCCTGCTAAAGATCTTTACTTTCCTTCTGATTTTAGTTACTGAAAGCTGTGCTTCACGAGCATGTGTTGCCTTGCCTTGAGAATCAGAGGATAAGGTTTTCACCTGTTGGCCCACCTGACTGTTGGGTATATAAGCCTCCATGGTGCTATTGAATAAAGGGCTTCTTACCAGTAACTAGAGGTCCCTGTCTCTGTCTCTCTGTATGTGCTGTCTCTGTGTGTCTTTGTGTGTTTCAACCTCCAGGCCTTTGCCTGAAGCTCGTGAAGTGTATGGTAGCGCATAGAGTGCAGACAGGTGTTGGGCTGCAGTTGGTGAATAATTTATTTGATAAAAGATAGCAAAGACTTCTTGTATAGAAAGAAGCAATAATTGGATTCTGCTGTTTATCTTAGTGCAGGGCCACAGGAAGTGTTAAGATACACTGCCCAACCAGGTGATCAACTTTAGAGATAGATAAAGCATCAATATAAGCTAAGGACTCTGCAAGGCAAGAACCTGTTCTTAGATGTTAGGAACTGGAGTCACTGTGTGTCATCTGGAAGACTTAATGTCTACTTAGGAGAACTATGTGAAACTTGGTTTGCCTTGATGTCTGACAGTGCACATATGAAACTCTGACCTTCAGGGACACAGGAGGAAGTTTCAATTTTGGGACCAAGCCTTTGTGTGTGTGTGGGGGGGTGGGGATTACCAGACTAGAATAGAGCAATGGCTCCCTAGGAATCAACATGAAGACTTGTTAAAATAGTAACTGTATTCACCTAGGGGCTGGGGGATGAGAACTTATACATATAACCAGGTCACAGATGTTGCTGGATTAGCTAACATTTGAACAGCACTAAGTTAGGCTTTTTTTAACATGCTTTTGAGTAGACCCACTTCCAAAGGTCCTCTGATAAAATAAAATAGCCAAAAGGAAAATATGTTTAATGTAGTTATAAGATCAATTTACTTCTGAATCCAAAATTTATTATCATATAAACTGTTTAATGTAGTAGCAAACTGTTTTAGTTTGGTTAAGAAATGTCTCCCATATATACTTTAAAACATGGTCCCCAGTTGGTGGCATTTTTGGGGTGGTTATGGAGCTTTTGAATGCAGATCCTTCCTGGAGAAAGAGCAGCAGTGAGGGTGGGTTTGGGGAAATTATAGTATTGTGTCCTTTACACCTTGTTGTTTCTGCTTCTTGTGTGTAGAGAAAATGTGATCATTCAGCTTCCCATGTCTCATTCCATGCTGTCCCAATCATGATGGATTTTATCGCTCTGAAACTAAAAACTAAAAGAAACTATGTTCCTTACATTGCTTCTGATAATGTTCTTTTATTGCAGCAACAGAGAAACAGCCAATACACCAAGTATATTAGTGTTTTGTCATTATTGTTGTTGTGGGGTGGTGGTGGTGATAGTGGTTGTAATGATCTGTTCTGTCTCCTTAAGAGACAAGCCACGCCCACTCCCTCCCTCATGTGCTGAGACAGGCTGATCTTCAGCTTGCAGCCTGACTCTCTTTTCTGTCTCCCTCTGGAAGAGGCAGCTTCTGCTTCTCCCCACTTCTCCCCGTCCCCCCTTCTGTCTCTTTATTTTTTTTATTTTTTTATTTTTTAGTTTTTCGAGACAGGGTTTCTCTGTGGCTTTGGAGCCTGTCCTGGAACTAGCTCTGTAGACCAGGCTGGTCTCAAACTCACAGAGATCTGCCTGCCTCTGCCTCCTGAGTGCTGGGATTAAAAGCATGCGCCACCACTGCCCGGCCCCCCTTCTGTCTCTTATCTCTCTCTCTCTCTCTCTCTCTCTCTCTCTCTCTCTCTCTCTCTCTCTCTCTCTCTCTCTCTCTGTTCTTCTCCCCTTCTCCCTTTCCCCCCATAACCTGCTGAATAAATATCCAACCTCAGTCTGCATGGCTTGCCTATCCATGTCTCTGTTTCTTGCCCACCTCTGTGTGACTCCCTGCCCTGGACCAGCCACTGCTTGGGGACCTACAGCCATCCCTGCCTGGGATTGGCTGCTCTCAGGGCCCACTGCCTGCTGCCACATGGCCCACCGCCATGGCTTGGGGACCTGCAGCATTTTTTGCTGCCTTCCACTGCAGCATTTTAATTAATCCATTACCATGACAACTCACTGAAGTAAAAGAACATAGAGAGGTGTCAGTTACTAGCTTGCTCACTGGCTCAAACTCATCTAGATTTCTTATACAGCCCTGAACAAATTGCCTAGGGATTGTTCTGCCCACATTGGGCTGGATTTTCTCACATCAATTACTGGATCAAGACAATCTTTCTCCGACACTGCCACAGGTCACTGTGATTTGGGAAATTTCTCTATTGAAATTTTCTCTTGCCTGGTGCTTTCAGGTATGTCAAGTAGACAGTAAAGATCCAGCATAGTTCAGTGAGTACCCAGAGCTTAACAAAGTTGTTGCCTGGAAAGTAGGGTATTGCTGTGATTGCTTGACCAAGTTTTTCTTTTCCTTTCCTTTTTTTTTTTTTTTTTTTTTTTAGAAGGAATTGTTATAACAATCAAGCTAAAGAGTGTCTAAAGCTTAAGTGGCTTCTTTAGTAAGAGACTGGAAAATAATAATATTAAGAGAAATGCAGACAATGGAGGCCTGGCTTTTGAAGTTGCAGAGCAGATCAAGGATTTAAAAACTGGACTAGGGCCTCTTTGTGTGATGTCCTGGATTAAGATTCTGTGATTACTGCTGGTCATTTGGAGCTGAGGAGTCAACTGTGATTAACAAGAGGCCAGTACTACCAATGTGAAACCTTCTGTGATTTACAAGATAATGGATGCTGGTGAGCTGTTGTTAAGCACTGTGGGATAATGGTCTTGTACACTGTAAAGATTTGTCACTCCTATTGGTTTAATAAAATTCGGTTTGGCCAGTGGCCAGGCATGAAGTATAGGTGGGGCAATAAGACTAGGAGAATTCTGGGAAGAGGAAAGGCAGAGATGCAATCACCAGCCAGACACAGAGCAAGCAAGAACAGAATGCCTCATTGAGAAAAGGTACCAAGCCACATGATTAAACATAGATAAGAATTATGGGTTAATTTAAGTTGTAAGAGGTAGTTAATAATAAGCTGGAGCTAACAGGCCAAAGAGTTTATAATTAATACAAGCCTCTGTGTGGTTTTTTTGGAATGAGCAGCTGTGGAACTGGGTGGAACAGAAACTTCTGTCTACAGCTAAGGAATCATCTGTTATTAATATTAGATCAGTATCCCTGAGGTAAAATATTCTGGAATATCTTTCAATAGATTCAACCAACATACAGAAATTGTGATTCAAGGGGGCCAAGGCTGTGTCTCAAGCTGGCAGCCAAGTTTGATACTATTTAATAGCCTTCCACATAGTACTGGTTTTGAAAACATCAAAGCTGAAAGATTGAGGGAGCATGGAGAATTGCTGAAGTCTGGTACCATGTTACAGATACAGAGTCCTTGAAGAGAGGCTGAGAGAGGCCTTTGTTGAAGACACCTCAGTTGCAGTGGATGCCACAGTTTATTAGAGATGCCAGGACTATGGCAGGTCTGCCAAGAACAGTGATAGATATGAAGTGGCGCTGACCTAAGCTTACATGATAAGCTGTGTGCACTTAGGACATCCAAGTTAGAGAAGTATGGCCAATCAAGCCACCTGAGAGCTGCAGGATTTATATTTATATTGCCAGATTTTGCTTTTGATTGAATGTGATTGTTTTATGCCTTGGGTCTTGATTTTTGGAATAAGAAAGAATATATGTATATTAAATTTTACTGGAGATCATAGTTAACAGACCAAATTTTCAACATGACTTTCCACTTTTAAAATGTTGAAATTTTAAAGAGTGTTATTACCATTACAGGTTGAACTATGTTGTGTTATAGTGATGTGAGATCTCAGGGGTAAGAAAAGAGAGATTATGGCTCAACAGTAATACGTTTGTGAGCCAAGTTGACACAGGGTGTACTGTGTCAGTTAGTCTTGTTGCCAACCTGAGGCAACCTGGATTCACCTGAGAAGCATGAACTTCAGTTGAGGACTTGCTTAGATTAGGTTTGCTTGTAACCACACCTCTGAAAATTATCTTGACTGATGATTGGTGTAAGAGAGTCCACACCATTCTAGGCCACACCATCCCTAGGTAGGTGTCCCTGAGATGTACTAGAAACTCAGTTGAGTATGAGTGGATGAGCAAGGCAGCAAACACCATTCCTCTATGGTCTCTATTTTAGTTTCTGTCTGCAGGTGTATTTGTTTGCTTGCTTATATTTACAGACCGTGTTTCTTGAACTAGAATTCCTGATTTAAAGATGAAGACACTTTACAAAATTTTACATTTAACAAGAAAATTTTTTTCACAAGAGGTTTCAACAGTTTATTTTCCAATCAAACTTTTAGTTTTCCCTCATATTTGTACATATTATGGGTATGAAAAGAAAAACCTTCAAAGTTTTCCAATTAGGTAAAATTTACAAAAGAACACATATTCTGTATATTTCTAGACTCATGAAATAAAATATGCATCTTCTGTCTATTCAGTGTTTGAATACTGGGTATTACTTAGGTCCACACTTCCATTCTTATGGGGGAAATGATATAAATAGCACAGAATAAGTATGACTCATTGTATGTATAGCATGTTATATATGATGATAAATTTATAAGGCATAAATCTTGAGTACTTTCATAATCTGGTAGGCAAAGACATTACAGCTGATTTTGCTCCGTGAGAGGTCATGGTAATCATCATAAGAGGTATGATGGAATACCGGTAGAGGTAAGACCAACGTGTCTAGTGGTAGGTATGAACAGGCTTGCATGACAGACACCAAAGGTGTCTGACCTATTCTTCTTTTGCTACAACAATGTTACCATTTCCCCATGAAGTTTTCTGATGAAGATAAAGGAACAGTCTCACTGGTAACTTAAGTCTGGCTTTCTGAACTTCAGTGTTTACGTTTTGGGGCCTGACATTTCATTAATTCATATGAATACAGGAGAGAAGCAGAAGTGTTGGAAGCTGCCACCAGCTATGAATGAGAGCTTTGGTGACAGTCAGCCAACACACATCCGTCAAGATTTAGCCCCAAGCTGTGGCTGCTGTATCTCAGAAGCAGCTGTAACACTTCTTTTCTGATGAGTGCCTGAAAACAAACAACAACAAAAGCTGAAGAACATCCCATGTGTGGAGAAACATAACCATAGGCAGCACCGGATGCAAGCAGCATATTTAAAAGAAGAGCTCGGAAATTATACCTGGGGGTCACTAGTTCTGAAGGATGCCTGAAAGCAAAGAGATCAGCATTTGGAAGACAGGCCTGGTGTGAAATGCCCCGAGAGAAAGGCATAAAGATATCTCTTTCCTCGGCTCCAAACAAATCAGCCATGAAACATCCTGCATCATAAAAAGGACAGATGCCCTGAACTCCAGGAAAAAATACACATGAGTAAGAGTTGTAGCTCCCAGAACCAAATTCTGCATCTTACAAACTACTGTTTCAGTTGAAGAAAGAGATATGCAATTAGTCTGTTAGTTTGGTAGACTGTTAAATCAATGGTTCTCAACCTTCCCATTGCTGGGAACCATTAACCATAAAGTTATTTTTGTTGCTTCCCACATAACTATAATTTTGCTACTGTTATGAATCACAATGTAAATATTTTTGGAGATAGAGTTTTGCCAAAGGAGTCACGATCCACAGATTGAGAATCACTAGTTTAAATAAGCTCTTCCATAAACAGCTACATAAATTTGGCATATGCATACTATATAATATAACCACTGGTGTTTTTCTAATAATGTATTTATATATTAAGGGGACTGTGATTAATCAGTAACACAAGTATTTCTTTCCTTTGATATCTATAATATGGTTCTTTTGCTGTCTTTGAAGGATATAAACTACCTTACTTCAAGAATAAACCAACATGTCCCTGTTCCTGTTACATGTATAACTCCTGTGAAAGAGTCCTTTGAATCTTCTACAACCCCCAAAGAAACCTGGAGTTGAATGACATTCACTTAGTTTCGGACTTTACTAATGTTATCAAACTAAGGATCATCTTAAAATGTGTTCATCGACAAGCATGTGGATCAGGGATGCTTCTTAGTGTAGATGACAGAAATAAGAAAACTTTAGGCACAATCAAAATGTGCCAAACTAGATGCAAGTGTAAGCAAATAAAAAGCCTGGTCTTGGGGCTATTGTTCAGTGGGAGAATATTTGCCTATCAAAAGGGAGACCAATCTCTAGCAACAGACACAAACACACACATGTGCGCGCGCGCGCGCGCACACACACACACACACACACACACACACACACACACACACACACACACACACACACCACATACTGCAATTCATTCTCAACCACATCGACACATTGTGATTATCTTAAAGTGTATCAGAAAATAGTTGGGGAAAACAGGAAAGATGGACACAAAATCAATCTTATTGTTACTGCTCGTGGGTAGTCAAGTTTAGTAGAAATCAAAAGTCCTCAATCATTGGCATGTGAAAGTTATTACAAGAACAAAAGCAATGACAAAGATGTAAAGTACATGCTTAAGAGAGCTTTCAACAAGGTCACTAATTACAGGTTTCTTGATTCATCATTCCCAAGAAATCCTAACAAATACTTTTCAGTGACAATGGTATTGTGGGTTCCTATGATAGAAAAACAAAGCAGACTAAAGGAAAAATATCAAAGAAAGTCTCCATGTAGTAGACAGTCAGAGGCTGCAGCTGGTGTCATCCCTGTTTCTCTCCTGTTCTGACCTTACTAGTGATGGCATGGCAGAAGGAGAGAGGCAACGTGCCTAATGCTTCCCCTCTGCCAAGCGGTGGCAACAGCAATCTCTTCTGTAGTTTTGCAGAATATATTGAAAAACATTAGATAAAGAATTTAGGCATGCTTTGGTGGGGAGCAATTGCTTAATGATTTGTCATAATTATTCTTAGCATTCCAGGCAACTACTCAGCTTTTACCAACTGGAGGCCCATGAATATAAATGAGTGAATATAAATAGTCATTTTGCTATAAAATCTATGACCAAATTTTCTTCTTACACAGATTAGAAAACAGAATTTTTCAGCATTGGAATTGCAGATGACCTTTTACTGACAGTCAGTCATCCAGGAGAAGACAGCCCCACTCCTACCCTTAACAATCCTTTTTCAATGGATTCATTTTCCCCTTTATGCTTTTGTTGGATCAGCTGCATAACTTGTATTTTCTTTTTCAGAATGAAAGAGGTGTATTTTATTTTGTGCCACTCAATCAGAAAAATTATAAAATTAAAAACTAGTTGTTGCTTCTTGTAGTATTCTTATAAACTTAGTCTTTTCCTAAAAGATGCCATTTCTTGGAAAGGGGTAATATTTTTTTACTACATATGTCTTTAAAAACTTACTGAAATCCTTGTTTACCCTTAAGATGTATAATAAAGTAAAAAGAAGTCACTTTCCACCAATTTCTACTTTCCTTTGTGTGTTCTTGCTTCATGAAAGAATATGCTAGACATTCTGCAGGACACAGAAGAAAGCAACTGATGGACTTTGCCATTACAAGGCAGAACAAATCTTCAAATTTCCTGCTTCATGGAAAAGTCTCCCAGATACTATGGGCCTGTAGGCTGAAGATGGGTGCCCCAAAGGTACAAAAAAACTTTGGGTGACTGTCCACACAACAAGATGTCTTTGTCAATTCTAGAATTTTGGAAGTAGCTCACAATGCACTTCTTGTTTACTTAGGTAATATTATATCATTCTGGAGTCTTTGATGGAGTTAAAAAATAGTTATCATTTTCCTTAGCCATAATAAAAAGATAAAATAGATATAAATATTATAACTATAATTCTTGCTTGATAACTGTTTTGTTTTATGTTCTGTTGTATGTTACTATGTTAAAGTTAAATCTTCCTTTTTATTTAGACAGAAAAGGGGAGGTGATGTGGGATTTCCTTTTGTATATATGTTGCTTTTGTTGGTTAATGAATAGAGAAACTACCTTGACCTGTGATAGGGTAGAGTCGAGCTAGGCAGAGAAAATTAAACTGAATGCTGGGAAAAAGGAGGCAGAGTCATGAGAAGCAATGTAACCCCAAAGGAGACAGAAGCAAGGATGGAACTTTACCCTGTAAGCCACAGACACATGGCAATACACAGATTAATGGAGATGGGTTAGTTTATGATATAAGAACAAGTTAAAAATATGCTTAAGTTATTGGCCAAACAGTCTTGCAAATAATATGGTTTCTATGTGATTATTTCAGGGCTGAGCAGTCGGGAATGAACAAATGGTCTTTCCTACAACATTAGTAGGACTGAAGTCTACTAGGTGTCTTGGAGTGCCTTTGCTCCCTTTTGGTGCCTTCATCCTTCAGGGCAGCAAGACATCACAGTTTCCCCATGGACTTCTTTTGAGTTCTGCCCTCTTAAACATCAGGCATTCTCTCAGTTTCTTTCCTGCAGGATTTCACAAGTAAAAATGTGTTACACTACGAATGTTGTCCTTAAGATTTATTCAGTACTCTGTTCCAGATCAGAGAGGCAGGACACACAACTCTTGGCAAGAAAGTCTTAAGGTTTCTTCCATGCCACGCTGAATTCCTTGCTATTTATCCCACCCTTCCCATCAGCATCTTGAGTCATGTTGAAGTGGGAAAATATCAGTAATGTGTTAAGACTTTTAGCCTTAAATCCTTTTAGGTAAGATGAATAATGCATAATAACATATTGAGATGTTTGTTGAGTCAGTCACAGGTCTTATTTCTCTCCATAATTCTCTGATCTTCTCTCATACAATACACCTGACCAGTTTGCCCCTCCTCCTCTTCTTCCAGTCCCTTCCCCCATAATTCCCCTCTCCCCCAAATCTACTTCTCCTCCATTTTCCTTTAGAAAAGAGCAGACCTCCCAGAAATATTAAACAGACATTGTACAATAAATTATATTTAGACTAGGCACATACCCTCATATTAAGCCTAGACAGGACTAAGTAGGAGGAAAAGGGTCTCAGGAGCAGGCAAAGAGTCAGTGATAGACTGGGTGGTGATGGCACATACTTTTAATACTAGCACTTGGGAGGCAAAGGCAGGTGGATTTCTCTGAGTTTGAGGCATGCCTGGTCTACAAAGCAGAAAATAAGCATCGTATGTACTATTTATAAGTGGAAAATTAGCTGTAAAATAAAGGATAACTGTACCACCATCAACAGACCCAGAGTGGATAAGTAACAAGGAGAACTCAGGTGGGGGATGCTTGGATCTCCTGGTGAGTTCCATGATGGCTAGGACTGTTACACAGAGAAACCCTGTCTTGAAAAAAAAAAAAAGAATCAGTGACAGCTCCTGCTCCCATAGTTAGGAGTCATACAACACCAACTTACATAACCATAACATATATGCAGAGGCCCTAGTTCAGGCCCATGCAGGCTCCATGATTATCATTTTGGTCTCTGTGAGCCCCTATGAGCCCTGATTAGCTGATTTTGTGTGTTTTATTGCAGTGTCTTTGACCCCTCTGGCTTCTACAATCCCCCTCCCATCTTCCATGGGATTCCCTGTGCTCCTCCTACTGTTTGACTGTGGGTCTGTGCATCTGCTCCTATAAGTTTCTGGATGAAGCCTCTCTGATGATGACTATGCTAGGCTCTGGTTTACAAGTAAAGCTGAGTATCATCAGGAATCACTTCATTGCTGTGTGTGTGTGCCAGTCATGTTTGGTTCTTTCCTAGGTCTTTGGACTATGAAGCCTCTGGTTCCTAGCCCTACAAATAGTATCAGGCATGGACTACAATGTGGCCTGGGTCTCAAGGTGAATCAGTCATTGGTTGGCCACTCCCACACGTTCTGTGCCACCGTTACCCCAGCACATCTTGCAGGCAGGACAAATTCTTGCAGGTTGAAGAGTATGTGGCTGTCTGGGTTACTGTCCCAGTCCCTCCACTGGAAGCCTTGCCTGGTTAACATAAGATCCGTGTTTCAAGGCTCTGTGTCCTGCATTACTAGGATGCTTTGCTAGGGTCACCCTCATAGGTTCCAGGGAGTTTCCATTGCAGTGGGTTTCTGTCTTGCTTGGAAATCTTCCCACCCTCCATTCCTTCTAGTCTGTTCTCCCGGCAGTTTCTCCCTCCATCCCCTGCCACCTGATCCTTCCTGTTCCCATCCCTATCTGTCCCCAGTCTACCACTTTTGGCACAGGATATAACTTCCTGAAGAGGAACACTAATAGTGAAGACACTAAGATCAACAATTATTAAATGGGACCTCACGAAACTGAAATTTTTTTTAAGGCAAAGGACTTGTCAAAAGGACAAGATAGCAGCCTATAGAATGAAAAGGATTTTCACAAACTCCACATCTGACAGAGGGCTAATATCCAAAATATATAAAGAACTAAAAAAACTAGACCTGAAAACCCAAATAATTCAATTTCAAAATGGGGTTCAAATCAAGAGAGAGAATTCTCAGCAGAAGAATCTCAAATGACTGAGAAGCACTTAAAGAAATATTCAACATTCTTAGCCATCAGAGAAATTCAAATCAAAACTTCTCTGAGATTCTATCTTACATCTCTCAGAATGGCCAATATCAACAACACAAATGATAACTCATGATGTAGAGGATGTGGAGCAAGGGGAACACTCCTTCATTGCTGGTGGGAATGTAAACTTGTATAGCCACTTTGGAAATCAATATGGTGTTTTCTCAGAAAATTGGGATTCAATCTACTTCAAGATCCAAATCTATCACTCCTGGGCCTCTACCCAAAAGATTCTCCATTCTGTATCAAGGACAATTGCTCAACAAGGTTCATAGCATCTTTATTCATCAACCTAGATGTTCCTCAGCCAGAGACTGGATAAAGAAATGTGATATGATAAATTTACACAATGTAGTATTATTCAGCAGTTTAAAAAATGACATCATGGAATCTGCAGGCTAATTGATGGAACTGAAAACATCATCATAGGTGAGGTAACCCAGACACAGAAAGACAAACGTGGTATCTACTACTTATAAGTGGAAAATTAAATGTAAAATAAAGGATAATTGTATTACTATCAACAGACCCAGACTGGTTAAGTACCAAGGAGGACTCAAGGAGGGATGTTTGGATCTCCCAGTGAAGAGAAATAAACTGATCTTCCTTCTTAAGGTAGGTGCAATCTAGTATTTGTGCTCCTTAGTGCATGGTGTTTCTTTTCAAACCTTCTGGGTGAACCTTTATGTCATTTGAACTGTAACTCAAATATTATTAATGGAGGAAAACTTTCCCAGATTTGTAGTTCAGTCTACAAACTTCACTAAAGTATTTAGAGTTTTTTTTTTTAACCTTTAAGTGATCTAAATTTTGTATGATAATTATTTATTTATTCACTTGCTTCAAATAGGTTGGAAAGAGTACTTTTCCTACCCCCCCTTTTTTTTTCCGTAAGCTTTATTTTTATCACTCTTATCCATTCCTACCTCTTAAACAGTACACGGCTCTGAGTCAGTACTTAGCTACTCCTTTTTGAAATAAAATAACAACATCAATAAAAGTAACCCAGGGTTTATTATTAAACAATTATTTTAATTTTGAAATATTATCTGTAAGAAATCCAAAATAAACATTTTAGCTACAGACATCTAGAATAATGCAGTCACGTTTGGAAAAATATTTGCTACTTTGCTTGTAAATGAAGGTGATAATTTTAATCTTAATTTAGCAAAATTCTATAAAAATAGACTCTTCATGTTTAGGTTGAAGTCTTTGATTTGTGTCTAGTTGAACTCTTTGGAACTTTAGTTTCCCTCTGTAGGTTATTTAGATGCTAATAAGCTCAAGGAACATTATATTTTAAATGAGGAACTCAAATTATCCAAACAGCAATGAATTCAGTTTTTCACATGAAGACACAACTTTTATTTGAGTCAATATTTAGGTAGATCAAATAACATGTTGAGAAAATATAAAATCTCTTTCTTGAAATTGCAGTCATGTTATTTATAAATTTTTTATCCTCTAACTCATATAATATATATGAGTCACTGTGGGGGGGGACAAGACTTTGGAGAGAATGCTTCCATTTTCTCCATTAATCCTAATCCTTCCCCATGCAGTGAACTCTATTTCTATAGATATCTTTAGTTTTCTGGGACAACTTTAAATCATGGAATTTTAGTTTACAATGTCCTGATGGACTTCTATTCTTATATCAATAAATTTGCGTTACTTGTGGTGATGAACGCTACAGGTGAAAAGGACAGGAGTTGCACATGAAGTGAGAATTCATGATGTCTCAGTACAATACAGTGCTATGCCAACATTAACTTTAAAAGAAAGTGAAGGCTGGAGTGGAAAAGGAGAAATAATGACTTCCTTTGGCCATAGAAAGTCACTGGTTTTATTTTAGGAATCCACCAGAAATTTACATAAGTTATGCATCTATTATTCCTGAACATTTGAGGCAGCTATAAAGGGATGCAATCCTGAAAGGCAAAGTCAGTCATTTCATTACTTCTGTGGAGTGTAAAGACTGGAGCGTGCCAAAGATTCTGGGATTTGGAGGCTGAGGTAAGCTGTGGGAGTCCTCTCAGTATACTGTGATTACCATTAGTTAATAAAGAATCTGTTTTGGGTCAATGGTTTAACAGAATTTAGCAAGACTGGAAAAGATATATAGAGATAGTAGGAGGAGTCAGTGAGACACCATGTAGTCACCAAAGGAGAAAGACACGAGCAACCAGCTAGAGTCTTACCAGTAAGCCATGAGCCTCATGGTGAAATATAAAATACTAGAAATGGCTTAATTTAAGAACTAGCTAGAAATACTCTTAAGATATTGGCCAAACAGTATTGTAATTAATTAGTTTCTGTGTGATTATTTCAGGTTTGAGTGGCCAGGAAACAAATAAGCAGCCTCCCCCAACAGAGGTCTAGAGTCGAGACAGAGTGGCACATCCTTGGTTTATTGTCTGTGAAGGAAAACCTTCTTTTTCACAGGGGAATGGTATCTGAGGGCATTTACTTCACAGCTCTTTCACAGGTTGTCTCAGCTGCAGAGTCACCATCCAGTGCAGAGCCCCTTCATCATGGCCCACATGCCTTGCCTTAATTAGGTAGGGGTCAAAGCCTTGATATATTGATCCCTTATAGAACAACTCTGAAGCTACATTATCAGAGTTGCCTGTGGTTTACTGAGGCTGGACTACCTGCTTTTTAGTTCAGCTTCTCTATATATACTGATTCCAGAGACTTCCCTGATAAGATCCTGAGCACTAGGCTGAATCATTCATCACCCATCTATAATAAAAACTCAGTCATTGGTGAAAGATAGGCACAGGAAGCTCTTATTACATGGCAGCAGAGCAAATCGCACTAACATTTCCACTGGAGTTAATTGAAACAATCTTCCAATTAGAGAATCACATTGATAATGTGATTGCTATTATGATCTTTTAAAGTACTAGGAAACGAAGAAAACAAGACTGTATGAGTATTGTTGTGATTGACTGAAGCCCTAAAATGTTACAGTGATTAACCAAGAACAATTTAATGGGAAATACAAACATTTATGTATCCACAGTTATAGCTCTGGTAAGCAATGTTACAGGGTACATGGGAATAAGGTGGTGATTTCTCCCCATTGGGTTTATCTAAGAGAGGGGATACACTACGCCATATGATAATCTGTTTTCCCGGTGGGAATAATCTCTGTATTGATTTCCACAACAGCTGCACCTATCCAAACTTCACTAGAACTTGTTTATGTGTTAAAAAACAAAAACAAAAACAAAAACAAAACTAGATATTGCCATTTGTCACAACATGGACATACTGAAAACAGTGTGCTGGGTGAAACAAGTCAAGCACAGAAAGAAAAGGCACTACATTTCCTCATCTGTATAATCGAAAAGAGATCAAATGTACACAGACAGGTTAGGAACAAGCTGTGGGGGGAGACTGGGCAATGCAGGTGAAAGGATACAAAACAACAGCCATCAGAGGAGCCATTTTGTGCAGGAGTCTTCAACTCATTCATCCGACTCCTGCATCTGAGGTAGAAGCTTTTATTAGTCAGCTTTACCTCCTTAAGACAAAGAAATTTTTGTTTTTAAATTGTAAATATTTCTGACTGTGTCAAGATGAAATCTCAAAGTAGTTTTAACTTGTATTTCCCAGAGGGCTAAGAATGTTGAACAGAAAAAAAAGGAAGAAAAAAAGAAACTCAGCTATTTGTAATTCTTCTGTGAATTCTATTTCATTCCATGCCTCATTTTTTATTTTATTTATTTATTTTTATAATGGTTTTATGAATTTATTTATAGGAACAAGAAACAACTTTACATCACAAGCATGTCTACACATTACTTGAGTAATCCTAATCTTGATATTTCTTTTTTTTTTGTTTTGCTTGGTTTTCTTTGTCTTTGAAGTGGAAATACTAGTTATATGCTTTTGATGTTCTTGGTTATGCTTACTTATCCATCTACAACAGTCAATGCTCATGTTCTATTTTTTTTGTTTTTTGTTTTGTTTGTTTTTTTCCATTCAAAAACATAATTAAATAAATAATTTTTTTTTTTACATTTCTTCCTCTTCTTCCGGTCCCCTCCCGCTCCCTTCCACCCCTCCTCCCTCCCCCTTCTTCCTTAAAAGAGGGCATGGTGCTCTGCCCTGTTGGAAGTCCAAGGCCCACCCCCCCTCCCGACCAGCCTAGGAAGTTGTGCATCCAAAAAGACTCGGTTCCCAAAAAAATAATACATGCAGAAGAGATAGGTCCTAGTGTCATTGTTGATGGCTTCTCTGTCCGCCCCCTTTCGCCGCCACATTCAGAGAGTCTGGTTTGATCATATGCTCATTCAGTCCCAGTCCAGCTGGATTGGTGCACTCCCATTAGTTCAGGCACACTGTCTCAGTAGGTGGACCAGCCCCTCACGGTCCTAACTTCTTTACTCATCTTCTCCCACCTTCTGCTCTTCAAGTGCACCTTGGGAGCTCAATCCATTGCTCTGATGTGAATGTGGGTCTCTGTCTCTATCTCCATCCATCGGATGAAATTTCTGTTCCTGTGGGTTTCGCTGTCTCAGGTCTGCTCTGGCCCAGTCGCTGGCTCAGTCCTAGTCTGCCAATATCCCTGGAGTTGATCCACTCCCGCTCGCATGGAGCTTGCTTTCTCAGGCCCATTCCGGCCAAGGTAGCTGGTTCAGTCCAAGATCAGTCTTATTATGGACTTTTTATCACAAATTTCTTTAATTGAGATTGCCAGTACTCCAGTATTAATCATTGCTCTTATTTGCATGTATTTGGATCTGAACCCTTAGGATTGGTTGTCTTCTGTCTTCTGCTCCTCCACTGAACCTTGGGCGCTCAATCCATTGTTCTGGTGTGAATGTGGGTCTCTATCTCTATCTTCATCCATCGGATGAAATTTCTGGCAATCTTGTTAGGCTTCATCCCAGAGATGCAGGGATGGTTCAACATACGGAAATCTATCAATGTAATCCATCATATAAATAAACTGAAAGAAAAAACCATATGATAATATCATTAGATGCTGAAAAAGCATTTGACAAAATTCAACACCCCTTTATGATAAAGGTCTTGGAGAGATTAGGGATACAAGGTTCATATCTAAATATAATAAAAGCAATATATAGCAAGCTGACAGCTACCATCAAATTAAAAGGAGAGAAACTCAAAGCGATTCCACTAAAATCAGGAACAAGACAGGGCTGTCCACTCTCCCTATATCTCTTTAATATAGTGCTTGAAGTTCTAGCAATAGCTATAAGACAGAATAAGGAGATCTTGGGGATTCGAATTGGAAAGGAAGAAGTCAAACTTTTGTTATTTGCAGATGATATGATAGTGTACATAAGTGACCCCAAAAACTCTACTAAAGAACTTCTACAGCTGATAAATACCTTCAGTGATGTGGCAGGATAC
>PVIU01029428.1:0-17577 GCA_004026605.1 Ondatra zibethicus
GAGGCCAGCCTGGTCTTCATATCAAGTTCCAAGCCATCCAGGACTATCCAGTGATACCCTTCTCAAAATAAAAACACATATTCTAATAGGATCAAATAATTCAAGCCAGGTGTAGTGGCACATCCCTTTAATCCCTGCCTTCAGGAGGCAGAGACAGGAATATCCCTGGGAGTTCAAGGCTAGCCTGGTTCACACAGTGAGTTCCAGGACAGCCAGGGATATGTAGAAAGACCCTGTCTCAAAATAAAATCAATATAATAATAATGATAATAATAGAATAATATTGTTATTTATAAATAATATCAATATGTATATTATATTTATCTTAATTAAAGCATAATAATAAACCACTGTCAATGAGATGTGTGGGTATTGTGCTTGACAAGACAATGGGGCTCCACTCTCAGTCTGTGGAGAGCAACCTTTTGTTTTAGCAAAAGCCTTCGGTGTTGGGGGATTTCCCATGGACCACCTTGGCTAGCAACTCAATTGAATGCAACCTACTCCCACCACCGGAAATCTCACCTGGCTACAAGAGATGGCCAGTTGGGAAGGCGTATGCCTTATTACTAGGAGTTGTCATTAGGGTCACCACCATAGTTTCCATTGTATATGAGACTCAGAAAAGAAGGTCACTAAAGAAATGTAAAATGTATAAGGTTGAGAGATTTCAAGAGATAATAATGCAATTATGATAGAATGTAAATTAGGTACAAGATTTTGGACTCACCAAAATAGGATAGATAATGAAGTATTTCTCTGAATTTGTCAAATGCAAATGGACTAGATAGTGTTGATGTGCTTATTGCCTATATATAGTATATAGTTATTGTACTTATTGCCTATTGTTTTCCATTTTTAGTTATAGCCTTCTTTTTTATTTTAGACAAAAAGGAAGTATAGTAATAATTTATTTGCATTTTAATAAATAAAGTTTCTATTGCACTAAGTTTCCACACCATGCACCAAGTGCCCCTAGCAGTCCAACAGTCTTTCTCACACTCTCTTCCTCCACTTCATCTATCCCCACCTCTCATCTCCCCAGTCCTATTCCCACCAGCTCCCAGTCCATACATAAGATCTATTCTATTTCTCTCTCCTGGGGAGATAGCTGCATCCTCCCTTTACCTCTTCTCTTTACCTAACATCTCTGAGTTTACAGATTATAGCTTGACTTTCATTTATTTAATGGTTAATATTCACGTGAAAGTGAATAAGTACCGTATTTGTTTCTCTGGTTCTGGGTATTTCTTTCTAGTTCCATCCATTTACCTGCAAATTTTGTCATGTCATTTTTTTTTAACAGCTGAGTAATTGTCCATGGTGTAAGGTATCACAGTTTCTTTACCTATTCTGTTAAGGGACATCTAAGTTATTTACAGTTTCTGACTATCATGAATAAAGTCACAATGAGCATGATTGAACAAGTGTCCTTATGATAGGATGGAGTGTCTTTTGGGTATATGTCCAAGAGTGGAATAGATTGGTCTTGAGATAGATTGATTCCCAACTTTCTGAGGAACCATCATATTGGTTTCCAAATTGACTGTACAAGTGTACACTCTCACCAGCAGTGGAGGAGTGTTCCCCTTGCTCCACATCTTAGCCAGCATGAGTTGTCACTTATGTTACTGATCTTAGCCATTCTGACAGGTGTAAGATGGAATCTCAAAGCAGTTTGGATTGGCATTTCCCCCGATGGCAAAGGACACTGAACATTTTAAAGGTTTTTCTAGGCTATTTGAGAGTCCTCTATTGAGAATTCTCTGTTTGAAAATGTTCCCCATTGTTTTTAAATTGTATTATTCATTTTTTGATATCTAGTTTTTGAGTTCTTTTACATTTTTGTAGGAAGATATGCTGCAGGCTACTGAAAGAGAAGCATGAGCACCCACCCAGCCACAAAATTTAGACCTAATCTGTCCTGCCTGCATAATGTGGTAGGAAATGATGGCATGGGGCTTGTGGGTACACCTAACCATTGTCTCATCTGACTTAAGGTCCACTCCACGAGAAGAAACCCGTACCCAACATTGCTTGGGTAACCAAGAACAAGAGACTAGATAGTCCAGAGGCCTAGAGTCAAAACCAAATGTTACTGGTCTGAAAAATCAATCTTAACATTATTCTGCTGCACTCATAGGTCAGAGCCTTATCCAGGCATCATCGGAGAGGCTTCCTCTGGCAGCAGATGGGATCAGATGCAGAGACACAGAGCCAGATGTTATGTGCGAGACTCTAAATTGGAGGTCTCCGTCATATTCCCTCCCTCTGAGCTAAGGAAACCCTGTGGTAGAGGAAGAGGACAGAATGTAAAAGCTAGAGGGGACTGAGGACAGCAGGAGAACAAGGTCATCTGAATCAATGGAACAAGGTGCACATGAACTCACTGAGGCTGAAGTAGCAGGCCAGGGCCTGAATGGGTCTGCACCAGGTCCTCTGCGTGTGTATTACAGCTATTAGCTTAGTATTTTTATGGCTCCCTCGACTGTGAGAATAAGAAGGTCTCTCACTCTTATGCTGATCTTGGGATTCTTCTCCCCCTGTTGGGTTGACATGTCCAACTTCGATATGATCGTTTTTACTTATTATTTTATTATTTGTCGTGTTTGGCTGTTATGTCTTAGAAGCCTCTACTAATGAGAGACAGAGAGAGAGTGGATTGGAGGGGAGCGGAGTGGAAGGGAGCTTGGAGGAGTAGATGGAGGGGAAACTATAATCAGGATATATTGTATGAAAAAAGAATCTATTTTCAAGAAAAGAAAAAATAAAGAAAGTAAATTATAATCAAGATTAGCTGAAATGTATGCCAATCTTGTGGTCTGAAAAGCAGCAGGAAGAGGCTACAGGTTAACTGATGGCCTGCTTGGAAGCTGGTGAACCTCAAAACAGAAAATGGGATTTCAGATATAGTCCAAAAGGAAGCTGCAATAGGAAACCTGGAACTGGCTCCTACACAATGGCTTATTTCAGCTCCAGTAAGAAAATTCAACAGGTGACATGGATGCTGAGTTGTTTTCTCAGGGACAGGAAGAAGCATTGGAGTTGGGGCATCCAGCAGCATTGTTCCCTGTGACTTGGAGCAGTAGTGTGGTAGACAACTGTGGCTATGCCAAGGTAAATAGCTCAATGCATCCAGTAATGATAAAAATACTATTTGGCAAAAGATGGCACTCTGTTACAAATGACAGTTTAGTCAATTATTGTGAATCCATAAGGCAGTACAGTCAACAGCCTGCTTCTCTCTTTTATTACCTGGTCTTGGGTAAGGTACTTGATTTCTCGAGCTTTGGGTTTTTTAATTTTAATTTGTCATATGGAATTATGATAACTTTATTCATCATAATGGCTTTTTAAAGATTAAATAATGTCAAATAGTATTTAAATAATGAATGTGAGTACATTGAACATAAACATTTAATGAATATTAATAAGTATTTGCTTAATAATTGCTAGGTATCATTATCATGATTCTCTCTGAATATCTCAAGATCTTTCAAATGTTTGGAAAAGTCTATTTGCCTTGAAATTCATGAGACTAAATTGCTATATGTGGGAAAATTCAAATTTATAAAACTTTCTATTTTGGGTCCTAAAGGTCTGAGAAAAATTGTATTTACCAAGTGACTATAGAGTAAACAACTTACCATCTTAATGAGGATCATGGAAGGGCTAAAGAGAGCATACGTGTATTATTGCTGCTAAGAAGTCAGCTCGATGTCAGCTACCACTCTGAAAAACCTCTATATTTTACCTGTGGTCATTTTACCACTTAGTTATGATCTGTTTTGGCTTTAGCAATATGGAGGAAAGCTTCAAGAATTCTCTTTTCCTTAATCATTGAGCTCATGGTAGAATTCCATGGGCATCATTCTTTGAGAAGGTGTCACAGCTACTGGCTATCAAGATTTCGAGACATTTACAGAGTACAAGATGTGTCCAATAAATACACAACTAATAACACAGAAGTAGCCAGAGAAATTTAGTTACACCAAAACAGGAAACAGAAGGATTTAATCTTTGGAGATTGGAAAAGTATTCCTTCCATGATACATTCAAGCTCTTTGCTTTGAGAATATAATGAATAAAGATAACTCAAAATAACTTTTACATGTGTTTAGATATGAAAAATATGTGAATGAATTGCTAGCCAAACTACATTATGTTCAGTGAGAGAAGATTTTTGGAGAAAGCATGTTTTAAAATGCTATAATACCCCAAGAAGTATTTAAGAAATTTATAAATACAAAGTGTACTTGGTATTGGCAACCAAACTATGCAGGAGGAACAGGTCTGTATTCTGAGAACTCAGTGACGATCAAAATGATGGCCCTTGACTTCTGGGAACTTATGCCTACAGGGAAGGGAAATGGTTGTACTTTCAGTGTGAACTGGTTGGTGCTATCACAAGCAACGGACACGGGAGTGAGGTGGAGGTTAGTGGGGTGGAAGACAGGACAGAAATGGCAATGCCTACAGAAGGCTCTGTGGAGAAGCAGCAAGGACCATCCCAAAGAATGAGCTGTGCCCCTCAGCAGTAAAGGAGGAAAGATTTTCCAAACTCTTAGGAAGTAATGGATTATGCAAAGGAAGAAGTAGAAGAAGAAACTGTTAAAACAGCAAACTTGACCTGTGTTCACACAGAAAGGATTCTAAGTAGAGATCATTATGGTGGAATTAGAGTTCACAGTGATGATGCTAAATGGAATTGGCAAGGTAAATGAAAAGGGAACAACACTGGAGAAGGGAACATGTTTAGTCTTTTCTCCAGAAGCCAGAAATGCAATGGGGCAAGCCTAGGACAGTGGCGGTAGTGTAGGAGGAAATGGAAAAGACTTCAGAAACGACTAATGCAATTAAGTGGTAGTATTTATTGGTTTGGGCATGTGGAATGTAGTCTAGGATGACTCAGATTTCCAGCTCTGGAAACACATGGAGAGGAATGGTCAAAATAATATGGAGAAGAACTAGAATCCACTGTACTTGTAAGGGAGGTCATGCAGCAAAGCTTGAGGTGCTTGAAGTTTTTTAGCCACTTCTTTTTGTGTGATTTATCAGGAGGGTTTCTCTGTGTAGTCTCTTCTTGACAAAACTCCATCAGTAGTCTATAACTGCAAAAGTGGGGATTGCTGGGTGCACAAATATGAAGTGAAATATGATGTGGTCTGAGTCCTGCCCTATCCTATTGTTCTATTTGGTCTCCCTGTAGGGACATTTCATTTGCATTTTAATAAATAAAGCTTACCTGAAAATCAGAAAAGTAAAGCAACTACACTGGTCACCCTTACAGAGCAGGCAGCAATGACACACACCTTTAATCCCAGTAGCCACACTTGCTTGCCATAGAAACAAGGTGGTAGTGGTGCATGCCCTTAATCCCAGAACTCGAGAGGATTATAAAACAGGAAGAGACAGCTCTCAGTCACAGTCTCATTCTAAGATTCCTGGGGGGCAGGATCGCCATTTTCGGTCTGAAGTAGAGGTAAGAGCCAGTGGCTGGCTGCTTTGCTTTTCTGACCTTCAGGTTGAACCCCAATTTCTGCCTTTGGGTTTTTATTAATCGTGCTTCATCTCCCTCCACTTTTGAAGCAGCCCTTCGCATTACATGAAAGCATGCTAATAGGGTCAGTCTGTGCGGTGTGCTCAGGAGGAACAAGTTAGAAAATCAAATGAGGTTCTAGAGTTCAACTTACAGATAGCTCTTCCAAACCATCCATGTCAATGTGTCTTCTAGAATCCACAGTCTCCTAGTTTAAATAAGCTTATTAAAATCATGAAGAAAGAGTTCCTAGGCTAACATCCACTCTTTAACAATGCTGTGAGTACTGATATACTGTGATAACAGGACTATTTAACAATTATCTGCTGACTGGTTTTAGTGGGAGGATTTAGAAAGCCATGAAAGGAATTGTAAAGTACGATTTTAAACCTCTTCAGCTTTTGCTCTTCTTGATATTAGTGATAAGATTTGGTAAAATTTATAAATAAACATGACTTTGACTTTTTTTCTTGACATTCTGGTAAATGATACAATCCATTTTAATGCTTTCAACTTCAATGTTGTTAAGATTTACAATATTAAGCAACCACCACTATAATCCATCTCAAAAAACTATATTATCTTGATTTTTAAAATAGCATTAATTGATTTAAAAATCAAGACATATGCATTTCTTGCCCTTCTCCACCATCTATTCAGTTTGAAAGAAAGCAGACCTTCTGGTTTCCTCTAAAATTATAACTGGAGAAACTCTTTCATAAATCGAATATCAGCTTATGGATATTTAAATTTAGCAAAGAATTTTAACATTCTACAAATTCTTATGCTCTGTAAGAAAAACATTGTGCTATTTTATTGAAGGAAAAAACCCTCTCTCTAGTTAAACTATACCACTGCTAAGAATATTAAATATTCTCTTCAGTTAAATTTAAAGTTCAAAGTCCCATGTGGTTCTAGGAAAAGTAGAATATTCCAGAATTTAAATTAATAATAATAAGCCTTAGTTTTGTATAGTTCTTGGCTCATTGAAGGTTATAATACATGTTTTAAATGAATAAGTATATTTTCAGGAAAATATATCTAAATTTAAATTACATATAATTATTAATTTATCAATTCTAGATTATAATAATTAATAGGTAATGTGAGTATCCTGCTACTAATTGAAAAATGAAAAACTCTAAAATCAGTGTCAAAGGGCTTATGGTGAATCAGTTCAACCTATCTAAAATTTCAATTAAATATCCATAGATATAGTCCTTCAGAAGTGGAAAACAGCAGCTAGTGATTTGCCCTAGGCCTTGCCCAAGAGAGCTCTCTAGGCACCCAGGGCTTTGCCACCTTGGGTTGACAGTGGGATCAGTGAGGAAGAATGCAGGCCCCAGATCCAGTTGCATGGGCTTTAGGTACTACTCTACTATGTGTTAGCTGTGTAGAATATGACAAAAGTTTTTAGCTTCCCCTTCTTCAGTGTGTTGATTGCATACAATGGAGCTAAATGTAACGCGTGTGTGTGAACTGCATGTGTCAGTACAGAGCAAGCAGTTTGATATGTGTACATGTGAGTATCTTAGTAAGTATAAAGTATTAGCACTGCTTCTTTACTCAAGACCCTGCAGCATTGGCAGAGCCCTCCCAAGGAAGGTCTTGGGTTCTACTCTTTTTGTTTTATTTTTCTTATTCGCTTGTGAACTTGGCTGAACAGCATTTTAGTCTTCCATTAAAGAATAGTACTAGTGTTTCTATGACACTTGCTGTCCTACATCATAAAAATGATCACCACCATGACTATAAGTTTACCACAATTCATACCATAACCATCATAATCACTATTATTATTTCTCTGGTGTTATGAGCATCAGCACACCGATAATATCATCACCATTATCATCATTTCTATTACTGCTACCACCATCATTGGAAACATCACTACCATCCCTCACAACACCATTACTGCCACTGTTAGTATACCATACCCTCTAGTTTTACGCCAACCTGACACAAGCTAGAGTCATCAGAGAGGATGAAGCCCCAATTGAGAAAATGTCTCCACAATGTAAGACTGTGGGTGTTTTCTTAATTAGTGATTGATGGTAGAGGGCCCAGCCAATTGTGAGCTGGTGCTCTTAGGTTTGCAGGAAAACAGCGGGGAAAGCATGGTAAGCAGCACCCTCCATGGCTTCTGCATCAGCTCCTGTCTCTGGGGGAGGCAGCGTTCTTGCTTGGTTTGAGTTTCTCTCTTGATTTTCTTCAATGAGCTGTGATTCAGGATATGTAAGTGAAGTAAAACCTTTCCTTCCCAAGTTGCTTTTGGTCATGTTTTGTCACAGCAATAGTAACCCTAACCAAGGTGATCGATAACTCTAACAATGGCAATGCTTAACATCTGTGAGACTATAAATGTTAATATGACAGTCCCATTCAGAATCTAAAGAACACCAGAGAAAGCACAAATGCATAAAATCTAGTAAGTGAAAAAAAAGAAAGAATATTTGTAATTTACAGCAAGAGAGCAGAAAACAACTGAACAGAACCTGTCCACCCCTCTGTATCAGAAGAGTGAAAAGAAACAGCACATCTATAGGTGGACAAGTAAAAGTAGATTTCTGCCTCTTGCCTAATAGAGAAATCGATTCTAAATGAACCAAAAAAGTTATTGGAAAACCTAAAATTCTGAAACTGACAGAAGAGAAAGTAGGGCAAGCACTTCGACATAGGTTTAGGGAAAAGCCCTGTGAGTAGGACAGGAAATAATTAATGTCAACAATCAGCAAATGGGAGTTTATGAAATTAAAAAGCTTCTGGACATCAAGAGAATTAGCCAAAGAAATGAACAGATAGCCTACAAAATGTGAGAAAATTTTTGTTAGCTATATAACTTACAAATACCATCTAGAATATGCAAAGAATTAAAAATACTAAACACCAACAAATTAAACATGTTAATGAGATGAAAAGACTTCTCAAAAGATGAAATATTGAGAGGTAATAAACTTAAAAAATCGTCCAACCACTCTCCATCAAGTACATGTGAATCTAAACATCAAGATTCTCTCTTATCTCCACCAGAATGGCAGTTATTGAGAAAAAAAATTTTTTTTTACTTTATTACTAAGAAAGTAGTGAACTCTAGTAAGTATACGAAATGTTCCAGACGCAACAAAGATTCAACTTAACACTACATGAGGAGTTTATTCCTTCATATGTGTCAAGGTCCCATCACCAATTTTTTAAGTAGGTTCTTGGAAATTAAATAAGAGAATTAAGAGAGATTTTCTCAGTATTTTGCTCTTTGTCCCAGAATTTATAGTTGGTCTTTGGTATCTGAAGTTAGACTCAAACATATATTCAAAAGCTAAGTCATTGACAAGAGTGGACAGTGCTTTCAGTCTGAGTGCAATAGTTTCTCTACATAAATAAGAGGAAGAAAAGGATGTGCCACATAAAAAAATACAGAACAAAAGATTAGATTTTGTGGCAACTTAGCCATAGAAATGCAAGATCTCTGGAAGGCAAAGGTAATACTGGTAATGATCCCCGATCATTTAGTACTTACTGTGCACGGAGTCTGCATCCAAGGCTCCCCATCAATCTGCATTGGCAGAGACTTGCTCGTCCTGGAAAAAAAATATTTCAGTGTAACTATAATGCAAAAATATTTAATGTAAGAAATTATCTGTAAAGCACAAGACAATAAGTCCAAAAAAGGCAAATGTGATCACTGATGACCTCTTCTGAAAGGGGTGTTTCATTAACTATTAATGCATTAACTATTAATGAACACTTTGAAAGTTTCCTTGGTCACAATGATGTTAAAAGCTTCCTGGTAGATGTGGTGACATAAAGAATATTTCTGCAGGCCAGAAGAAGATACCAGGGTTTGTTTTCAAAGATACTATCTGAATTCCGAAGACCAGACTGACTCCTTGCTGGTACATGTGTTTCCACCACCACAACCACACATGTATGTGAACCTTAACAAAAACATGTGGGGTGTCAAAGACTTGCTCGAACCAGCACATTCATAAAAGAGTATCTCTTGTGTCTGCACTACAGTATGTGGTTTTACTTTTGGGTCAAAATACATCTTATGTATTTTGAAGGAATGTGAAAAATCAAACTTTGGAATCTTTACCATATACCGATTTATAATTTAGGTTTAAGAAAAAAACACTGCTGCATGTTAGTCCATGAGAAAATGTAACTTAATAGTACATCAGTTGCTTTTTTTTCTTAGGATAATTTGTTCAGTAAATATTTTGGTGTTTCAAGAGCCTGAGTGTGATTGAACACAGGGATATATTAAACTCGCAGGTTGGTTGGTGCTTCCACATGATTTGAATTTGTAAAATCTCCCATGGACTAATATGTTAAAGATTAGGTCCCTAGCTGGTAGCCCAACTTTGGAAACTTTGGAGTCTAGAAACATCAATAGGTGGACCCCTGTTGGAACAAGTTGATCCCTGAAAGCAGGTTCTTGAGAATATGTTGTCTCTAGCCTTTGTCTTCTCTCTGTTTCCTGGCTGGCAAGTTGCAGCCACTTGCTCTGCCACACTTTTGCCACATGCTGGGCGGACACTTATCAACTCTGTGCAAAATAAGCCCTCCCTCTTTTAAGATATTTTTCCCTCATTTCTTTGGTCACAGTTGTAGAAATGTAACCAAAACACCAATGTAGTAAATAAGAGATTAGATCCTGTAGAACGCGATAGGAAGTAGCTACTAAAGCTATAAAATCTGCTCCTTTCCATCATTTTCAAATATGTAAGCTTTAATCACTGATCAGTTGAAACAAAAATAAGACAGGTATCATTATCATAAATCTCGCATCCTTTCAGTTAATTTGGGATTATGTCATGTCAACGCACACTGTCAGTTATAGTCAGAGAACTACCTGATAAGCACAGAGGAACACTGAGCAAGCCGCCGGCCAGCACTTTTGAGCCCCGTGTATATTTGGCCCATTTCCATTGCTCCTTCCAAGCCAACAACCTCTAGCAGCTGGTCACTCAGATCTGAAAGAAAATAGATCCCTGATCAGTCACAGTGAACATGCATGTCTACAGTAATTCCACTGTATCTTGTGAAAGTCACAAAAGCTACTCCACAAAGTGTCTGTGTCGAAAAATCAAAAGTAATGAAAAAATAATCCAGTATTTCTGTAAGTTTTAGTTTAACTAATCCTTGAAGCTCTATGGAAAACTATTCACTCTCAGCTTAGTCTGAAGCAGGTGGGAAGAACAAATTCAGAGCCAAATAATACCAAAAAAAAAAAGATAAAAGAAAGAAAAAAAACCTACCAGTAGTTTTTAACATCAACAAACTTAATGTTATTCCACATGTATACATGGAAGAGCTATACAGCACACATCAGACATTTGGCAGCAAATACACATTTCACCACTATAAATAAAGCTCACAGATCTACTGTCAGACATGATTTTGTTAAATTACTCAAATAAGAAACCCTGGAGATCATGGAGTTGAAGCTTTTTATTTCATAGGTTATCAAGACTGAGTCTTATTTCATCAAGTGGCTTGAACACAGGGTAACTGCGTAGAACTTGAAGAGATGATACAAGTTTCTGGAAACATTTTTCCTTAGGTTACAGAATATATACTCTACCTAAGCGACATTTAGGAGCAGATGAGATAATTGGCACATAGCAAACATAATCTTATTATTATTAACAGAAGCACCAAAAAGGGGCTTGTACCACTTGTTATGTATGTATTAAGCACATGTCACAGAACAAACCTCACTGATTCACATCCTAAGCTAACTCAAAGAAGTTGAAAGTTAGGGATCACTTTTTAAATTTCTACATACTAAGGACATGATAAAGCTGAGCCCACTCACTTTGAAGCACAAACCACATGCACTAATTATATGCAAAGTAGATACTTCAAAACTAGAGACGTTTATTGCATAAGATGTACTTTGTATGCTACCAGCCAGCTCTTTTCACAGGCTATCACTTGTGCAGAAAGCAGGGGGTACCATCCCAGCAGCTGAATCTCAGGGGAACCTACCCCCACACTTTGACAGTGGACTTGGTCATTTACAGGACACAAAGCATGGTGACCACACATACCTTTTCTTTGTGGTGCTCTTTGTTATGTCTTTTGTTTTCTGGAGACAAAGTCTCAATGTGTAACCACAGCTGGCTTTGAACTTGGTATCAGACCAGGCTGACCTGAACACAGAGATCCACCTGCTTCTGCTGGGCTTAAAGGCACACACTACCCAGCCCAGTGTGGTATTCTTGCAATGTTTTTACTGTATTTTTGAGTGTAGATAAAGTTAATACTATTTTAGTAACAAAAAAATGTCTGGAATGGGTAGTGCACAGAGGGAAGCCACAGCAATTACAGCAGATCAACACGTGGTCCTTCTGCACCATCAATGTTGAACTTCAGGATAAGCAAATGTGTTTGTGTGGGCTCCATTTTGGACAGGAAGCTTTCGCTAATTACTTAGGAATGTGTGATAGCTCAGAGTTCAGAGATGTTAATGATCCATGTTCAATAGATACAACTGTAGTGAACAGCTCTTTGAAACTCCCAAAAGTTCATTAGGATCAGGATCATTAGAAAGTGTAACATAAGCTCTTCAAACAGAATGTAAGACCAAAACAATATATGTTAAACTGACTGATAAAAGAATATTATTCTAAATATTTTTGGGCTGTAGTCCTAGGAGGAAGTGGTCCCAAATAGAAACAACCATTCAGCCATAAACCAGTGCTCAAGCTGTGGCTGGGACTTGAAGCTCTAGCGAAGCCACCTTGCTGCTTTCACCCTATTTAGACTTGTTTCTCAGAAGCTTATTCTCTGTTTTTAGCTTAAATTTCTGTTGCCAAGAACAGATGGACAAGGAATAGAAACATATTCTTTCAGCTGTAGCCGGCACTCAAATGTGCTTGGCTCTCTAGTCTGGGTGCTAATGTTCGCATTTCTTAGGTATATGTCAACCAGAAAGTGGTACTGTGGCAGATGCTGAGGGCCCAGGTACGTGCAAGGTAATAGTCATAATGCACACCCCAGTGATGGAGTACATATTTGGGGTTGTGGTTTTCTACTGCTCAGTTCCTAAATAGGTGAGATTTTATGTGATTAGTTTCCCCTAATCATCTGAGGCTGGGAACTACTCTCCAAGTGAAACCATTTCTCACAACAGAGTTGATCTGTGAGCCCTAACTTTTCTAGGAATCACAGGGATTTGTCTACACCCACACCATATTGCTACTGTCTACCACCCTCCTGCTGATTTATCTTTAATTTGTCTTCTTCTTCATAAAAAAATACTCTGAAATCAATTCTGCTGTTAATAATCCTCATGAATCCAGAAGAATTAGACTTTTGGACGTTGATACCCTTGCATGAAAGGAATTCTCTCGAAATGGCATAATATTGAGGAATATGAGCAAGGGTAAATAAATACAATATTCCTTTTAATTAGGCATTAGGAGGAAAGCAAAGGAAAAGCTAAAACCCAAACAACCCTACAGTCAAATATGCAAACAGTCTCCCATAAGATGTTGGTCTTTTGATGCAGTGTCCATATGTCTGTCCACAATTCCTGAGACCAGGATCCCAACTGACTTTAGATACATAACTGCTATCTATGTATTGATGAATTTCTTTCTGTCTGTACCTTTAAAAACATTCAAGACTTCTTCACCTCACACCGAGTCAAATGTTAAGCGCAGCCATCCCCACAAAGCACTGACTGGCAACATCCACTTAATAAATTGATGTGATCCCTGGGTGTTGACTGGATATTTAAAAGAGCTGTAGCAAACTATAGCTCATGGCCAAAAATCCCCTGCATTGTCTGTTTTTACATGAGATAGGAATTAAGACTGACTTTTATATATTGAACAAGTGGGATAAATTTAGCACAAATAATATACAGTGACATGAGAACCATGTGATATTTCCAATTTCATTATTAATAAGTTATTTTTCACTCTTCAGTTCTGTGACTAGCAGGCCTCAAGGACAGTGTGGCTCCTGTGTTGGGGAACCTCGAGGATCCCAAAAGTGTAAAATGTTTATTGTGTGAACCTTTACAAAAATGGTCGTCCATTTCTATTTAAGAGAAACATTAGTTCTCTCCGATCACAGCGGCACTCACTTTAGTTTGCTGCTATGGACAGAAATGACACCACAGTAGCCTGGAAGACAGTATCTGGACACGCACATCAGTGCCCATATCCGCGTGCTTCCCAGCTGTTTCAAACCACAGTGTCTCTCCACACTCACGTGCAGTGAGGCTTGCCATGGTCCATTTTTTTGAATCTAGATATATCATAAAACAGCAATGCTTCCAATCTACATCAGAAGAGTCAGGACTGCCTAACATTCTCCTTTGTGCTCAGTCATTAAATTCTTGTGTGCTTTCTTGAGTGTGCAAAATAGAATTGGACTCACAGAAAGGATGGCAAAATTATGGTCAGACCTAAAGATCTAGATGAGGTACTTCTTCCCAAAGTCACCTGTTGAGCATCAAGTAATCCCAATTGCTGGAGACATGGCTCAGAGAGTAGAGGCACTTGCCAAGCCTCGCCAGGCCTAGTGACCTGAGTTGCAAACCCTGAATCCATTTGGTGCAGGAGAAGACAGACTAATGCAGAGTGTCCTCTGACCTCCACATATAAGCTGTGACAGGTATGTACACACATGCTGAAAATACAAATGAAAACAATCCTGATATAGGGTGTAACACAATAAAAACTAAGAGACAGAAATTGGGGTACAACCAGAAGGTTAAAAATAAAACCAACAACAAAGCAGCCAGCCACAGGTTCTTACTTCTCCTTAGTCCAAAAATGGTGGTCTGCTTCCAGGAATCTCAGAATGAGACTGAGTCAGACTGAGTCCCATTTTATAATCCTCTCTGGTTCTGGGATTAACAGTGTGCACCACTACTATCTGGTTTCTATGGCAAGCTAGTGTGACTATTGGGATTAAAGGTTTGTGTCATTGCTGCCTGATCTGTAAGGTTGGCTATTGTGGCTGTTTTACTTTTCTGATCTCAGGCAAGCTTTATTTATTAAAATGCAAATAAAGTTGCTACTACAATAGGGTGTGTGTTCCTCTCCTGAGGAAGATCTTGCTCTTCTTTAACTTCAATGTGGATAATACTTATGAAACAGGAAAGCGTGGGTGGCTCAACATTAGCCTTGGAAGAGTCAACACATTCCATGAGAACAATGATGTGTGTGTGTGTGTATGTGTGTGTGTGTGTGTGTGTGTGTGCGTGTGCGTGTGTGTGTGTGTGTGTGCACTATAGTGGACAAACCCCAGGTCCTCACATGGTACAGGCAGGGCTCTGTGTCTAGCCAGTCCCAGTCCTGCCTTTGACTTTTCAAAGCTTCTCCTGGATATTGTTAGTGCTGCATTGTTTTAATATACAAGAAGCCAGGGGTATGGAAGGAAAATCTGAATGTCAGAGGTATGGCTAGATCAGTGAGCACAGGAGCAGTAGAGCTAATAAGTGGGTAATATTTATGCATAGTCTCTTCATCTTGCCAGCCAGGCCCTGGTAATATGTCTCATTATGTAATTGTTTCAGACTGCCATATGCGAGAGAGCAGAAGATGTGCTGCAAACACAGGCTGAGTGTGGGTTGTAGCATTTCATAGAAGAATGTGTCCTGAAGGAAGAGGAGGGAGATGTGGAGCAGAGTAGGAAAATCCATGTGAATGGCACCCAGCAACATGCTGTCCTACTGTGGGAGACGTGGGGTGTAGGTCCATTTTATCACAACAGCAAATTTCCAATTATATCACCCTTATCAAGTCCATATTTGGCCTTTGACCATCAATGGGGTTCTGAATTCTGCACATAGGTAGGTGATATGCTTTCCAGTAATGTTCACTTTATCTAGCAACAGTTCAAAACATGCCTGAGGATCCAGAGTGATATTTTTTTTGTATTATGTTCCTACTGGAGATTAAACTGATGCTTGATTGTCTTAATGTCTGCTTGGCCAAGCATACATTCTAAATGAGCTACAGCCCAAATTCCCTCAGCAAACTTTTACAAGTCTATTGTGTGGGAAACCTATCCACGAATGAGAACACTTCAAAGATTCCTTGTCAGCGGCTGCATCCACTGCACGCTGGTTTTCAGTTTACCCATAGTGGTCCTTTGTCCTGCTTCTGTTACTGGGAAGGAGGCTGATGCTGGGATGACTTTAGCAAAAACTTCTTATCACATGGTCTGTATTGTTTACAAATACAGTGGCAGGTGTTCAAGACCCTGATAACCATACTGTGTGGCTGTGCATCACCAACAATTGACAGAGGGAAAGGAAGAGTTGCAGTATATATACATAAACATATATACACATATATGTATACATACATAATACATACACACATAAACATTCATATACACATATACATGTGTTTGTGTATATATACATATATAAGCACATAATATATACATATATATATATATATGTATATATTATGTGCTTGCTTAGAACAAACTCTCTACTAAGGGCTCTGCAGGCATTCTCTTAGTTAAAACTCCCAACACTCAAAACAAACAAACAAACAAACCTAACACTCCCAACACCCTTTGGGGTTACTACTATTGTCCTCATTTGGCTGAGAGGAAACAGAACGTGTGCGTGTGCCTTCACATACATGGAAACTGTATGTTTTCAGTGAGGCCTGCTTGACCCCACTTCATGCTGCTGCAGCTGTGTAGCAGCAATAACTGAGGGAAAAAGGAATGAAAGCTGCAAAATCCTACATCTTCAAGTCATTTTATTAACGATATTAATTATTTTAGGTATCATTACTACAATAAAACACACAAAAATTCTACTAATGAAGACTGTGCCAAGTCATGTGTGCTCTGAAGAATCTCTGTGCCAAAGTTAAGAAATTCCAAAACTTTTGAGTTTATTTCTATCCAAAAATGATTTTTAAAAGAAATTAAGAAAGAGAAGAATTTATAAAATCTAAAAAGTGTGTGAAGGATTAATACACACACACAGCTATCACATGCCTTTAAAACTGACTTTTGAATAATATATCTGATTGTCTCATTTAAAGCCATTTGCTTTTTGTTTTTTTTTATAAAAAAAAAAAAACAACTGGCCAGAGATGACTATTACTTTATGGGTCTTCATTTTAAAATTCTTAACCTTCCTAAAAAGACCAGAAACCACTGTGTGGTGTATGGTCCCCATTGTGACCAGAGCAGTTCAAGTACTATAAATTGCTTGATTATAGCTCACTTGAAATGTAATCTTCATCACAGGACACTCAACTCAAGAAATCACTCCATCGACAAGGCTCACAGAGAACTAGTTGAAAGATTTGCCACAGTCATCCACTGCTTCGACTTGCAGAGGGTAGTCTCAGGAAATGTAAGCGCAGTGTGTGTGTTAGAGAGAGTAGTGAACTGAGTACCACTGCTTCTGGGTCCTGGAGTCAGCTTGCTCTCTCTGAGCTCTGTGGAGGGGCTGAAGGCTCTCCCTTGTTTTCTGAGTGAATGAGCCATTCGTGTGGGAATGTTTCCACAGTGCCCTGCCTCCTCTGCCCTCCTCTACAAACTAAGCTGCTTCAAGTGTCTCCTCATATTAGTAACATCGCTGAACAAAGCAAGGGCTCATGAATGAAGGCTGATGTCAGCAAATTCTGAACAGCTTTTAGAGGGGCATCTGCACCCTAACACTGTGGCACATGAAGGAGCAGAGTCAGCAAAGATACCGTCAACTCTTACTTTCCAAAAAACAAAAACAAAAACCAACCAACCAACCAACCAATAAACAAAGCAAAATAACAACAACAAAAAATATTTAAAATCTCAACTTAATGTGGACACAGCCAGTGGCCCTCTCCTTGCAGCTATCTGGGTTTTCTAATACTCTGTAGAATAACTATGGGCATCTGTTATTTTCTTAATATGCAGAGCATAGAGAGATGCTTCTGCTGTTCCTTAATTTCTTTTTTTTTTCCATTGCATTTATTTATTTATTTTTTATTTTTTTTCCATACATTGTTTTGTTTTATTTTTTCCATTCAAGAACATAATTAAAGATAAAAAAAAAA